>JANHGL010017418.1:22427-54533 GCA_024611195.1 Ceyx melanurus
TCCCCCCTCAGTCTCCTCCAGGCTAAAAAGCCCCAGCTCTCTCAGCCTCTCCTCAGCAGGGAGATGCTCCACTCCCTTCAGCATTTTGGTGGCCCTGCACTGGACTCTCTCCAGTAGTTCTCTGTCCTTGAACTGGGGTGCCCAGAACTGGACACAGTATTCCAGATGAGGCCTCACCAATGCAGAGCAGAGGGGGAGAAGAACCTCCCTTGCCCTGCTGGCCACACTCCTACTAATACATCCCAGGATCCATTGGCCTTCTTGGCTGCAAGGACACATTGCTGACTCATAGTCATCCATTTTGCATGTGCCTGGCAAGATTTCTAGACTCTGGAACACCAGAGCAGAGTACCAGAGATGCTGTTCATTTCAGTGATACATACAATAAGCACTAATAAGGCTGGAAAATTCCACTTGTGTTTGATGCAGCTAGTGACTGTTAGTCTTCTGTGTTTATATTTGTCTTCTGTCCCTGGGCAAAATCCTGCCCAAACTCCACAGTGCTCCCTGTCAAGAGTGCAGCTGAGGGGAGCAAGAAGGGAGAAAATACCTACAAGGAACCTTGAAGCTTGGAGAACTTTTTGCTTACTCCCATCAAATATCCTAGGCAACCCATTAGCATTTTTCCAGGCCTCCGATCATAAACATTTGACCCCATCATCATGCTGAATGATTTAACTTGCTTAGGACTTCAGTGAGAGCTGATGATCTATCTATTATGACTGATCTAAAATTGGAAAATGGTCATGCACATTTTAAAAATAGTCTGTTTATAACACCATATATATTGATTATCTTTTGGAAATACTCCAAGAAACATCATTCTGGAAGGCAATCTAAAATAAAAATGACCTGAATTTATCCAGAAGGGGTTGGAAGAAACTGAGTTATTAGACATTGGAGGGGTTGGGGGGGGGTGGGGGCAGGGAGATCAGTCCTATACCAAATTGAACACATCTGAACAATATATAACTCTACATATTAATACCACAGCCTCCTCGCAATTATGAATCATTAAGCAGAATTTTTATGTCTTTGAAAAAGTTCAGTTCCCATTCTCTGAGTACTGATAAAACTTCATGATTTTGCAAGGCATTTTGATGAAGTGTATGCACTGAACTAACCCCAGACATCTACCTGTGACCT
Source organism: Ceyx melanurus (assembly GCA_024611195.1). Classification (NCBI taxonomy): domain Eukaryota; kingdom Metazoa; phylum Chordata; class Aves; order Coraciiformes; family Alcedinidae; genus Ceyx; species Ceyx melanurus. Next base: position 23,574 of record JANHGL010017418.1, read on the forward strand.
GCCAGAAAGGCAAACAAATGCTGTCAGGCAATAACAGACTGCAGAAAGCTGAAGCATAAACAAAAATATGATTGAAAACACCATGAAAGAAAAGATGCAGATTTGCAGCCCTGCTGCTAATAAAGATCTGTCACTCAACCTCAATGTCTGGCAGCAAAACCACTAACAAATTTGTCTTGACTGAAGCTGGGATGTGGAAGATGCAGTCGGCTTTGGAACCAAGTTTCAGATCATTCAAAGCTTGTGAAAGGCTGGCAACCTTTGATTTCCATATAAAGGCAACTGATTGCTAATTACTGTGTAAATTAATTGCTTCTCAAGGTTGATTGCTGCCACTATTTAGTGCCAAAATTTGAAGAAGTTGGGTTCTTCTGTATAATATTTGAACATATTTACAGCTTCCAGAAGCGGAAAGAACAGTTTTCATTTTTCAGCAGTCTACCCCAATGTCTCTTTCTCACTAGGATAAACTACAGATACTATCATCTGATATTTCTTGTGCAAATAATATTACATTATACACCCGCCACATAAATGCTGGTCATGAGTAAGGATTAAATGTCAGGCAGAGAAAGGGGGATTCGCTTTGAAAGGGGAAGAGAATGTAAGTGTGGAATAACCAATTTCTGCAATAAATAGTTTATAACAAATTATTATAGGACATATATTTTATGGAACATAAAAACTAGCAGCATAAAGTATTTTTACCTTATGGCAACTTAAGATCAAAAAGCTGTTCTCTAGTCCCTCAGACTCCATGTGTAACCCAGGCCCTCAGATCTCTCTAAAGGACATCTGAGGTGTGGGGCACCATGCTGAGAAAGAGACAGGCTCCATCTCAGTTCTGCTTTGACAGCCCACAGAAGTGATGAAGATAAGAGTTCCATCTGCTTTATACACTAGATCCAGGTAGCAATACTCTGCTGCTGCCAGAGTAGGAGGCTATTGCTGTAATGTGAGAAGCCTCAATTCAGTTGTGCTGGCAGGTGCAGCCCCATCATCTCTGCATGCTGCCTTGCAGCTAGAAAACATTCATCCCTTTAAAAAATATCTTGTAGATAACAACATACTTAGTTCTCCTCTGTCCAAGCTGTACTCTGGCACAGCAAGCAATGGACTCAGAAGCAGAAAGATTCATTTGCAGCGTCCTGTAATCACCATTTTTGGCAAAAAAAATGAGTGCAGCACCAACAGAGGAGCAATATCCTCCCCTTGCACCACATGTTCTGCCTCATCTCTTCCATTCCAAGAGAAAGAAGGGGATATTCTGTAGAAGAGATTGCTATGTAGATGGAAAAGACCCTAAGAAGGAAGAATTTTCCATGAGGATTTCCATATTCACTAAATAAGATGTTTTATCGAATGAAAAAAAAACAACCAAACAAATCAAAACAAAACAACCAAATAACTTGCTGGAGTGGAGTATCCAGCCCACTATATTTTAAAATGTTGGTAAATTGAAAATACATCATGCCATTTCTCTCTGTTCCTTCCTCCTCCTGTCCCCCCACACACCATGAATATATTTTGGAAGAAGAGAATACACCCACTATTTGTGCAGATTCTAAGTATTTCACAGATTATGCATGTAAGGAAGAAATAATAATATATCACTTCAGCAAGTCTGCAGTGCTCCATGCCTATAGAAAAAAACCACAGGAATTTTAGCAACGCAAACACTTTGACAGGAGGCAACATTCCCCTGTGAAGCAGGGACCAAAGTGCAGCAATGGCTGAGACCTGCTGTGAATAACTGATTACATTTTTTCAGGTAGTGACTTCAGCCTGAATTCCTAAAGGAAATAGTCTACTTAAAGTGGTCTATTAAAGCTGTATCCCAAGGAAAATCCAAAATGTTTAATGAAGCAATCTGACCAATTTGTGATGCATATTCCCTCTTCGTGTTCTTCATGTGCTATTAAAACCCATACAGCACATAATTAAATCAAGGATGGCTAAAATATCCCTCTTGCTAAATTACTATGCATTTGCCTAATTAGCAATTACAACCCACTATTGCCACAGACATTTGCTGAGTAATACCTCTGTTCCACTGTGGGCTTGAGCACAACTACAGAAAGTAATAACACAAAAAAACCCACTATAATTAGATGCTTAACAAGCACTATGGATAAGTCAAAAAGAGGGTCACAACTTCAAAGGAACGAGAGCTTTAATTTACAGTGCAGATTAGCAATATAATTAATGAGAATTATAACAAAATGGAGAGAAATCAGTGAAATCCACTAGCTTTGGGAAAAGCAAACATCCTGAAACTGAAGCCAAATGTTGTCCAAAATACTTGACTGGTGCACTGTGCTTCTGATCTGTGATCCACCTCCTTCCCTCCCTGCCTGCATTCTATTAAAAAGAAAGATTTCACACCAACTCCACACTTTAGAACAAGATTTCAGGGTGCTTTGTTTTCCCTATGCTGTGGGGATGTAGGGAACAAGCAATGATAGGATCAGATAAAAGCACATAATGAGATTAAATCTCATTAAAAAACTCCTCTTGTGCTTCAAAAGCATTTAACTCTATTAGAGGTAAGACTGGAAATAGTACATACACCTACAAAGATAACAGTTTTACATGCAGAAGAGACCCTATGCTGCAGAAAGTGCATTTCTTGCTACAAAGCAAACAGTCATATCAAATGGCAAAGCACTTTTTTGAAATGCACAGATTTTACATGATAAGACAGTATTAGACAGGATAGTTCACATCCCTTGTGTTGTTTCTAAACAGCTACATGTGAGACATCTCCATATTCAAAGGATATGCATCTAACAGTGTAAGTAATTGCTTTTTTGCAGTAGCTGGTATAGCATCAGCCCAGGGCATTCACTTGCCTCAAATAATAGATTAATCCTCCAATGGACAATGTTTATCCTGATTCTATGAAGATGACTGATCAAATGATTTATTAGCATTGAATCCTTAAGTGTTCAGTGCCATCCGGGTCAAACTTAGCTAGAGACTGACCCTAAACCTAAATCAGATTTTCTACCAGTCCTCTATTTTGTCAGCACAGAAAGAACTACTGATGTCAGAAGGGAGGAACCATCAGAACTATATATGTAATGACACACAGACAGAGCTATTATGATTTTTGTAAGCCTAGCAGCCTGACATTGGAGAAAGCAATGCAATCCATTCCTATACACTCGGAGGTAAAAATTTCACTCTTGAACAGGAACTGTTCACCATGGGGCAGGATTTTCTGCCACATCCAGGAGCATTATCTGCTAAAACCAGCTGAGTGGCAAAGCCCAGAAAACTATGACATTTATAGTCAGAAAAGGCAAATCCTTCTGTGTCTGCACTCCAGTGCTGAACATCTGCCTTTTTCACTACTGGTGCAAAGAGCTGCTAGGTAAAAGTTGCTCCAAAAAACCTTTCCTCAAGGGAAAGAAAAAATCCTTCAGTTAGGAAGATGCTATTTGCTTTAAAACAAGAGGCCTGTGTGGCTCTTATCCTGTCCCAGAGGTCATTTTTTTCCATCAGATGGGCAGACTAAGGCTGAAGTAGAGGAGTTCAGGCTATAAAGAACACCCATAGAAGTGGGAGACAAGACAATGTTGAGCAAACAATGCAACTGGTGGATTAAATGAGACATTACAGCATGAGGACCAGCAGCTCAGGAGCAGCATCCTAGTATCTATCAGCAAAATAGAAACAGACTAAACCTGGGATGGCTGTAGAGCCTCAAGAATTGAGCTACCTGTCCCAGAGTGACAACTGGCCTACCAGACAAACTTCTTTGAGGTGGACAATGAACAGGGAGCAGATCAAATGGAAAGAGAAAGAAAACATTTGAGTCTCCTGCTTTCTCTCTTGTATGATTTTAGTAGGGTGAAGTTAGTACTTGGGCTTTTTACAGCCCCACAGCAGAAGACAAGTGTTTTCTTTTGAAAAGGGAGCCCAGAATGGAGGTGTCCTCAAAAGTGTTCACAGTAGCATCAAATCTGACATACAGGGCAGCAGCAGTGGCCACCAAAAAGACAGTAGCAGCAGCAAAAAAGCAGAGGGTTGAGATGAGTGTAGGATCCTAGAAACCTACAGGCCACAAAGTTAAACTGCAGGCCTTAAGAAGATTTTATTGTAGTCTATGGTTTCTCACATTGCTCCCTCTAATCTAGAGCAGCACAAGTAACGAGTAATACTAGGTGCCTGCACCAAAATACCTGGGCTTGACTTTCTGAGATGCTGAATACTTATGGATCCTGTCCAGTCTGAGTTGTGACTGATTACCTGCTCTGAAAATTGACACCCCTTCTCAAGAGCACCCCTAATTAGGGAATTTTGAAAACATTAAATCCACATCAACCTTCCAACTGACACACGAACTGTGGCCAGAGGACATCAATCAATCTGATCTAAATTGTGATTAGGACTACTGTATGATAAGATTTAGAGGGGGAAAGCACATTCCTCAGGCATCAGTTAAAAAAAACCTACACTTAAATAATGTGCTTTTCACTGCATGCAACAAAACATAATTAATCCTGCAACCTTAGCAGCTTGTGTTAAACTGAAGCAGTCACAGCTGACCTTCCTCAGTCACTCTGACAAGTCTATATTAGTTGTCCTCATTACATAAAGACAATCAATCAGAAATTGGAGAACAATGGCCTCATAAGGGTTCATAAAAATTGAATGCAAATCCTCTATGCTACTCAGTCAGGAACAAGTTATTGCCAGAGCTACAGACACACATCCATGACAAAGTCAACTTTTTTTTTTTTTCTCAGTAAGGTCTGGGCCCGAGGAGGAACAAGCACCAGAAAGCACCCATGTTTCCCTATTTGGTGCAACTCCATCCTCTCTCATTAGGGTAGCACAGAATAGGAAAGGTATTTGCACAAGTAGCACTGTAAACTGCTTTTTTTGTTATTTTTTGGTTGGTTGGTTTGGATTTTTTTGTGTTTTGTTATTACTCTGATGTACATGCTCTATGTCAAAAAAATTAAACAGTTTATACAATTTCCACTTCATAAAGTTCCTCATTACTAATTGGGTTTATCAGGGAGGACCCTTTCACTTTCTGTCCTCCAGAACTTCATTCTGTATGACAGGGCAGCCTGGCTCCACATCACTAATTTCCAATGCAGTGTAGCAAGTGCCATGTCACACATGATGGAAACAAGCTAATACCTTCAGTTTTTAAGGGAGATATGGAGCAGAAAAACAATTATCAAGGAAGAAACGAGATCCTGGGTGCTTAAGTCATACAGGTCTGCTAGAGGTCACCACAATTGCAGTTTCTCATATATCTTCACAAGAAGAAATATGAGGTCTTGTTCGAAAGAGTAATGGGCCACTGCATATTATGTCTGGAACTCCAGATGCCTGTTTGAAAAGTTGATAGCTGATAGTCAGGGATCCTGTTTGATATACATGAAAAGCAGCTGTTTCCAATATACTAAGTTAACCTAATACCATCAGGCTTATTTTTTGGTTATTGCTGGGTAGACTACCATTGCTTCCTCCTCCCACAACCCTACACATCCCCTCCCCTAAACAAAAAACCTCATGGTGTAAACCCCAAATGGCTTTCATAAAACTTTATATTAATTAAATACCATTTTATTGTTGTTTTTGTTTTCTCCCAATTCCACATTCAGACAAATCAAGATCCAAGCACTGCTTTTAGTCCTGACTTAATAGGACAAACCCTCAATATCAGAATAGAAAAGTATCATCCTGCATCCCCTTTAATGTGATTTTCTCCTCTAGCTATACTTCAAAGTAAAAGTAGTTTTCAGAGTTTAAAACACTACAAAGTAAAAATTTTCAGTGACTAACAAAACTTAGAATAGTCCTTCTGCTGTTCTTTATGTTCAGCTGATCTTTACCTGAAAGACATTGTAAAAAGTAGACCATATTTGGCAATTTTGTCTGCTTTGTCCATACAGTTTAACCAAGGTACTTCACTATGTACTCCTGGAATCTAAGCAATTTGAATACCAGCACAAAACACTCCCAAAGCTTTGACACTGCATCTGTTAGATTCTACATCCTCCTCCACAAGCACAGATAAATATACCTACACATCCATGCTTCACATTTCTCCAAGGTAATGCAGGAGCAAATATAATAAACTGGTGAAATATTAGTTTATTTTTTCACTCACAAATGATGATAAATTGCTCAATACACAAACCATTTTACTTATATATATTAAAAAATAAAAGGTACCAGTATTCTATTTGGATCTGAAAGCAAAATGAGTCCTATGAAATATGAAGAACCATCACCCTTGTAAAGCACTACATTTCAGAGCAAGAAAAAACAAAGCAAAACAAACCAAAACCTCACAACCCTGAAGATGGTGTAAGTCTCCAATATGTTTCCTTCAGCTTCCATGGAAGACAGAGGCTACTAAACTATTAATTTCTACCTGAGTCCTCTGTTGTACAGCAATCCCAAAGCATAGAAACAAAACCTCATCTGCACTGAGGAGTAATACTGAGCTCCTAAATTTGGGACCTCCAAGAGTTACCACTGACTTGGTTCTAGCCTTCCACCTTGGGCTGGGAAATTATGCCTTATGCAGTGCTGTCAGGCAACTTTCATTACACACTCTAGCTGCAAAAACAATATGAATGTAGGGTGAATAAGCCACTTAAATTCATAGTACCTGCAGATCTATTTCTACAGTCAAAAAAATACAGTAACATTATCCAGACCTAACAGCTCTTCAGCAGGGATATGTACATACCCCTGCCCCATGCACTTGGAATCAAAGGTGAGCAGGGCAACATCACCAAACTAGTTTGAATTTACAAAATATTGAATTATATTAATATGAATTTTGAAATATTAATGAGGTGCATGTACTCACAAACACATTTGGCAAATCAATCCCGAAAATGAAGCAGTATTTTGATGATGAAGCTCTCAATAGTTCAATTTGTGAAGCAGCAGCTTCATCCCCTAAGCAAAATCTTTTCACAGAAATGTCATACATGTTCACAGTCTCATCTAGAACTCAGCTCACCACTTTTCATGAGTGTGGGGAGGTGGGGAAAGAGGAAGCAATATGTTGTGCAGTGCAGGACTCATAGCCAAGTAAATGTAAAATACATTTGACAACTAACTACATGGAGATGCTGCTGCTACTGTCAAATCTATCTATAAACATGCCTAAATAAGGGATTTAGAGTCTCTTTCAAATGCTCACTGAACTCAAGCTTGCACGAAAGAAACAAAAGCAGGTACATTACACCAAAATACAACACATCACAACAAATTGGTCCTTAAACCAAATCTATTCACTGTGTCAATAAGGCTGTTGGAAGAAAGGCAAATCACAGCAAAGCCTCACAGATGATACACAAACACATCCTAATAGTCTTTTCCCATAGGTCTAACAGAGAGTGTACAGCAGGGCACTGTTTAAGCCTTGAATTTCAAGGCTTCCACAGTTAAACTGTTTTTAAATAAAGTGTGCCTTCATTATATTGAAATTACTCACTGTATCTCAAAATGTGGCCAAGTCTGAACTTGGAAAAGTAGAAAAAAAATAAATAAAAGGGGAGGAGGGGAAGTTTTGGAATTGTGGCTTCAGAGGTGGTGTTGAAACTCACTAATACCTACATTTCTGCTGCACTGAAGAGTTTCAGAAGGCTGTGCATACTTTAATCCAGCAGAAGTAATTCTGTTTTTAAAAAGAACACCAACAAAAAACCAAAAGAAGATACAGCATATACTTTAAATATAGCTGTGCATTTAAGTTCAAAGCAGAGATTTTCAGACAGATTATACAACTTGGGGAAAGGATTGCCAATTATGGGATTTTATATATTTTAAGACTTTTAAAGACTGTAGCCATCTTAATTCAATGTTGATAGTCTTCGAAAGCAGTTTCACAGCAGGAATATAATTATTTTAAGTAACAGTATATAACTTTAATCAAGCTTTTAAAATTGAGCTTTTAAACTTGAAGACAAACAAAAGGCCAACCCCTCCATCTCCAAGTTTCCACACTAGGTAGTTTTGTCTAAGCTTTATGCAGCAGCTGGCCATCTGCTTAACTCCCCTCATTTAGTTGACACTCATTTCTAATCTGGATTTTCCTCCTTCATAAAGATTTAATTAAAAAAAAAATAAATTCCAAGAGTACTTCCAAGTAAAGCCAGAACATGAAAATGAAATGTAAAAATCACACACACTGATAGACATATGTTATATTGCATGCTTTGAAACCTCCTAGATTTGAACAGTTAGAACCTATAGTGATTTTTACCCATGCCTCCCCATCCCAGCCCCAGCTGAAGGATGATAGTTTTTTCCACTTTGATTGAACAACTGAGCATTAACTGCATCAGCCAGAGGGATGTGAGAGCACATGGCATGTAATTTGGAAGGATTTGGGAGAGACAGTACTTTGGTTGCAAGGACAACTCTGCTCTCTCTGATCACAGCCCTCATGCAAACCAGGCTTTGTGCCTCCAGAAGGACAAATCTTTCACCTCCTTGGCTGCCTCCTGGACTGTGTGCTCTTCTGCATCTGTGGCCTGCAGGTCCACCCTTCTCTCAGAGAATTTGATCAGAATGAAAAGCAGTAGAGAGACTGTCTTCCTGATACCAAGCTGGTGTTTCATCTTAACTGGAGGAATACAAAACAACAAACATCTTCTACATGTACTTCTCTCACCCTAAACTGTAACACTGCAAAGATGTATGAACCCAGTCATTATATGACTTAACCATGTGGTAATATATGAACTGGTAATTGATACCTGAAGAACTTGAAGCCCTTAGAGAAGAGTCATAAGTAGGTTAGAATCAAAACTGACATTTATTGTTAAAAGGCTGTACTCCTAAGACCTTAAGAAAACACAGGCATGAAGTGCAACAGGGAGAGTGTGACAAGATTTTATTTTGAGAACTGCTAGTCTGAAAAGCTCTTTAAAGGTGCAGAGAATCTGCATGGATCTGCATGCAATTTTTGTTATTTTTTCTAGTCTGCATGTTCTTTCATGGCTCTTTCTGACTGCACACTACTTTAGATGCTTTACTACATTACTAATTTTACTGGACCGTATTCTGCTATAGGCTTCCAAAAAAAAAGAAAAAATAAAAAATTCCTGCATTCCCTGCTCTGACAATTATTGAAAATATTTATTCCTATAAGAGTGAATGGTAAATAGTAGCTTGAAGATGATAGTATGAAGTATGCTTAAATTGCCAGCATGTAATAGAACCAAAAAATAAAAGTTTTCCCAGTATGAGAACTCATTTGCTGGGTATTTGATTCTGGAAATAGTTTTCCTGTTGATACTGGACTGATACTGGACAGTTTTAATTCCTGTAACTTACCTCTCTGCCCTTGTTGGCTTCTCTTTCCTACTGCTTCTGCTGTCTTCTAAAGTTCATTAGAGTACAGTGGAATTTGGGCATGTTCTTCAGCAGTATTTTGATAAATGCAAATCAGAAACCAGCCCAAGTCCTCTTTCTTTTTTTCTGGCCTTATATTCTTCTTTTAGATGGACTGGTACCAGAAGTAAATATTGATTCATTTGCCTGCCCTCTCATTGGCTAAATACTTACGTTTGGTTTTTTTAAAGAATAGTGGAACAAACATTTTTTTCTATGTGTGTTTTATTCAGGAGACAGAACTTTTACTGTTCCCTGCAGCCAGCCTCAGTTCTGCTATCTTCTGTAGACAGATCTGTTTATTTACATCTTTTCCCTAACCCAGCCCCACATGGTCATTATCACCCTACAGTCCTGTAGGAAAAAGTGTATGTGATGTATTGCCTCTGCTGAATTACCAGATGAATTATTTAAGAAAGATGAGTCACATAAGACACACTGGGAGAAAAAAAAAAATAAATCAGATACAAAGTACAATAGCTTATACAAATACAATGGTCAAGATTTTCAATAGTTATCTGATTCCCCTGGGTTCTCTGTAAATTCCAGGCAACACGTCTACTTATTGTAACTCGTACTTTTACTGCTTCAAATCTGCTGTTTTCCATTATTGTTTTTATCTTTGAAAAATGCTTTGTAGGAAAATAAACCATGCTGTCAGCTTCCTCTACTGAAAATCTAATAACTAAAACCAAGTATGTTTCACAAATATTTGCTTGCCCATCAACCTACAAATGAAATGTAGAGAGTGGTTTGCACATATATATTTGATTCAAACCACCAGAGTAAGTGAATCCCCATCATCAATTCTGTTGTAAAGGCTTCAGCTACATTAATTTCCTCAATTTAATGCACTATGATGAAAAATTGGTGGGTGTATTTAATAATATAGCTGTTGACCTCTTTCATCCAAGGAATGGCTAATATTTATGACTACTTTTACTGGAAGGAGGGAGTTAATGGAAGTAAACACTTTTTACTTTTTCTACAAAGCAAAGGCAGCTACAGAAGGGAAAAAAACTGTGCCTTTGATCCCAGGCACAAGACCCTGGCCAGCAAGTACTCTCTACCAAGACATTCTCCTGAGGCAATGCAGAAAGTGCAGTCTAGCTTCTGAGGTGTCTCCTCCATGGGCCTCCTTGTTTTCCTCTTCTCACAGTTGCATTAAGCTTTATTCATTCCCCTGAGTTTAGGCAAACCATCTCAGACTGTATGTCAGTGGTCATTACTGGTTTACCTATGAGCTCTGTGAAGGATCTTCTTTGCTTGCTTTTATCTTAAATGAATGGCAAGCATCAAACCAGTCTCAGCAAAACCTATCCAAGCCTTCATAGGGCACACTCTTGAAATCTTCGTGGTGTGGCTCCACTGTCACATACCATTGAGCACCACTACATTTCCAGTTTGCATTTGGAGACAATGAAAAGGCCAACTGAAAGCTGACACAGACCCTCAGCCAAACCCACAAACCTCCAGCCAAATTTTGCTCACTTACTAAAAAGGAATTTAAATTTTCACATTGCTGAGATCAAGTTTCAATGAAAATCTGTCTGAAGTAGTGTTTGCTTCAGTTAATTAGAAAGGTTAAACTTATGCATTCTGAAGAACTAGCTGAAATTCACTTGCCTGGGGAAGGGGCAGTAAGCCAGTTGACTGAGCATTTGCACACTGGAAGTTGGGCTTTGGGAGACTGAGTCCTTGGATGTCCCTGACGAGCAGTTTGGTATCAAACTGTTAATATCCAGTCACACTTTGCTTTAGCTCCAGTGGGGGCAGAACAGGAATTTTTTCTGTACTCTGGCTGAGATGGGAGTTCCTTGTCCCCACAGCAGCCCTCTAAGTGCTGTGCTTTGTATCAGTAGCTAGAAAGGTGTTGATAACACACCCAAGTTGTGATAACTGCTGAGCAGGACTCACACAACACTGAGGCTGATTCTCCAATGCTCCCCCCTCACCAGTAGGCTGGGGATAAGCAAGATCTTGGGAGTGGACATAGCCAGGACAGCTGACACAAACTGACCAAATGGATATTCCAGATCATATTATGTCTGGCCAGCAATAAAAGCTAAGAGAAAAGCATGAGAAGGGGCATTCATTATCACACTGTCTTCTGGAGTCATCACTATACCTACTCAAGCCTTGATTCCTGGGAAGTGAATGGACACTGCCTGCTGATGGGAAGTAAAAAATAAATATTTTGTTTTCTTTGCCTTTATAGAACTGTCTATTCTGACTCATGAGGTTTTTTTTCCAATATAATTTCTCTCCCCTGTCCAGCTGAGGAGGGAGAGTAAGAGTGGCTTCAGCGGGCACCTGGCATCCAGCCAGGGCTAAACCACCACATTCACATATTTGAATTGCTTCAAAATTTAACATTTTGAAGCAATTTGCAACAATTTGAAGTTCAAGGGGACGAATCATCAGCATAAAGTTTCTTGTGTGTCTGAAGAATTTGCAAGTACTGAAGGCTTAAAAGTCAGAAAGTATACATCCTATACTGTTTGGAACTGAAATGCACTCAACTTCTGACTTTGATTTGAGCAAAGTTATTTTACTAGATAATTCTGGTATCTGCACCACCTTTCTAGAACAATACAATGTTCATTTTTCTGTTCTAGTTCCCTGGCTACTGCCAACAAATCTGATCGTACTCTTTGCACTACAAGCAGATTTTTTAAGAAGCTATAAAGTATTTTAATTTTGTAATATATTAAATTAAATAACAAAAGGCAACAATTTTAAAGTTCCTCCTCCCCTTAAAAATAGAAACTGAAGCACTATACTTGTACACATTTATGCACTTAATTAAATATAAACATGCCTTCTCATCTGCTATATCTGCATGTGTCTGCAGAATACAGGCTTAATTCCCAGGTTCCTTCAATTCACTCATATTTCCAATGCATACTTCAGAAGAAAAATAATTCCAGTCACTCACAGTGCACTACCCTTCCATATAACTCTATGAACAATTATATGAGAATTAGGAACATAAATACCTCACATAACATGGAGCTAAACAGAGACTCCAGCTTGGAACCTGGAAAGCATGAACCACATTATTGCAAATGCTTTGCCAGAGTCATTAATCCTTTCTCTGTGCAGGATTGTGCAGCCCTGTGCTGATGATTTATCCTTTTCTTGAGTCTCCAGCTAGTATAAGAACATGGCAACACACTGTGCTTTCTTCTATGCTTTCATAAAAATATTTATCACAGTCTTGCAATAAAATGCCTAACTCCCAACTCCTCATCTACAGCCTTAACAAGAGAGGAAGAAAAAGAAAAGTTTGCATCCTTGTAGCAACAAAACCAAGCCTTTGGATTTAGTATAAGACACATTTAAAGGCACCCTATGTTATTTCACCAAAAGCCTTTTTTCTCTTCCACTGAAGCAAAAATGTGTTATCTTACAGATGTTACTTTTATGTGTATCCATGTTAATTTCCCAGTCTCACTGAAGAAAGCAATCAAGTGAAATTCAGTGGAAAACAGTACGGTAGTATATTGCCCCATAAAAAGAAATGGTAGGTACACGTCTTGCAGCAAGGTTTTAAAATATAATTTGATAAATGGAATGAAAATGTGCTGGAGAAACGGTTCCATAATTCTGCCTAATTCAGTATATGTGAGAACCAGAAATGTTCAGTGCACCAAAATCTCATGAGGACTGAGTGGGTGAGGCACAGCTCAACAAAGAATATCCCTAGTCCCTGGATGCTTTAAGTAAGCTACTAAGAGCCACTAAAAATCTGCTAAAGCCAACATTTAAAAAATTAAGTAATACAATGAGTCAAAATCTGTCAGTTCTGAAGGGGGCACCTCCCATTCATCTTTCTCATCTATGGAACAGACCAACAGAGAGCTGAGATATGTTTTTTCCATGACCCTTCTACTGTTTTTCAGTGCTATGAAGCAGATAAAGAATTCCAGTGACACAACAGGAAACCAAAAGCACTTCTCTCTCCAGTTTTATGAATATGTCTGTCCAATAGTTCACAGTTAGCTTTTGTTGTTTCATCTTACTGCACTTGGCCACATGAAAGATCTGGTTTATTTATTTATTTATTTAAATTTGGCTCCTGATGCTAATCTTGTTCATCATCTGCAATCTCTTGATCATTTCATTAAAGAGCCACTAAAAAAAATTAAATAAATCCAAATTTTGCACTCTGGCTACTATTCCTCTGCAACTGTGAGCAATTGGTGCCACCTTAGAAGCACTGCTAACAATACAATATATACCTTGAAAGGTCTCATTTGCAAGCCCAGAGAGCAGTCACGAAGAACAAAAATGTTATGACAGGTCACCATCAGCATATGACAAAAACTCCTTCAAAAGAGGACTGCTAACAAGATGTCTATATAACTTGGACTGTCTGAATTAAAACAGCAACATCTTTCAGCTCTCAAGAAGGTAAAAAAAAATATAAGAAAAAGAAAAAAGAAAAACCCCAGATGTTTATGGGCAGCTGCCTCAAGGTGTGTTCTGTTTGTAGTTTGCACAGAGCTCAACATAAGCAGCCAATTTTTCACCAGCCCATGGTGAGAGCAACAACATGCAAGAAGGGAAACAGAAGAAAAGGAGACATTGAGAAGACAATTCTGAATCAGTCTTAATGCTTGCAAAAGATTATTTTTTTTCTGTTGCAGCTGCAGACTATTTGTGAGGCTGAAAGCAAAACCCATCTTTCCAAATACAGAAGTGGTGGGTTTTAAGGGGAAAAGGAAAACTGCAACCTGAAGAGGTCAAGGCTGCAAAACTGAGTGGTAAGATATTAATTTCACTAAAATGCTGCTGGGTTGTTGTTATCAGAAGCAAACTAAGTTGTATAAATGACTTTATGCTATGCACTAAGACCTTTATAAATGTGTGAGCTAAGCACTACTACCACATACCATATGATCAGCAGGAGTACAACTGGGTATAAAAACTGAATTACTATCTTGGCCTTGTTTCTATTAGATCTGAAGTGAACTGGTAAAGTAGCAAAGGGATACTTGATCTTGCTGTTCTTAAACAAAATGTCTTGTCCATTTCCAAAGCTGTGAACCCATCAGTTTTTCATCTTCACATTAAATTCCTTCAAGAATTGAAGGAAATTGTTGATAAGGCTTGGGTAAACCTCTGGGAAGAGCTGATGTGAGCTAAGCAACATGCAGCAGCTGAATAACCTTCTCTTCCTCTCCAGGACTCTCAGGTCACTTCAAAACATTCCACCATTCATCCATCACTTCCAGTAATGTGAGACAGCACAAGAAGCAGTTTCACCTCACTACTGTAAATGGGACAGTTCTTTAGTGCCCTTTATATGCCAGATATTTCCAAGACAGAGAAAAAAATACTCAACATTAAAAGCCTGTTTTCAAAACTGCATGTATACCTGTGTATTAGAACAGGTCCTGTGTAAATAATCCCTTGGGTTTTTTTCAGACAGACAGATGGCTACTCCATCTGTAAAAAAAGGCAGGAGTGAGAATACACCAAGAAAAGGATGAAGCATAGAAAGGAAATTGCAAGAGTAGGAATCTTCTGAACTTTCCAACATACTTTAATAACTACATTCCCCCTCCACTCCTTCCAAGAACAATAACCATGGCTGCCTATAGGCTATTCTTTCCTTGAAAACCACAGTTCTTTGAATGTCTGCTCCACAGGCTGCTGACCACATTTCCCAAAAACTGCATTAAAATATGTAATTCTGTCATGGCAGTTTTGGACTGTGCCACTCCTCATATTGGAACCAGTATGCTGGGAGGCAGGCAGGTGTGACATCTCACTCAGAAAATTCAATTTAAAAATGCTTCTTCTTTCTTGCAGTTCTTCAAAAAATCGTAAGAGGAAAGAAGAAACAAAAAACACCTAGCAGAAGAGAATGGACTTTCAGTAATGGAAACAGTAACTTGCAATTCTGCACACAACTTCAAGCTAAGTGGTGAATTATTTTGTCTACCTAAGGAACCCATCAATAAGAATTACTATCATTGGTTTTGGTTGGGGATTTTTTTTGCCACTTGCTCTAAGAATTGATTACTTTTCCTTAGGATGGATGACATGAAGTAGCCCCCTTGACTTGCCTTCCTTACTCGTGATCATCTAGGGAGACTCCATCATTGCATGTTGATGAAGAGACTACAGCAAAGTATGTGAGAACCAGTGTTAAAAGCATTGCTGGCTAAAAGGACTCATCTGTAAAAGGCCCTGCCAGAGGGCATGAGGTCAAGTGGAATGAAACCTTCTCTAAGACACATTGTAAGACTCTCTCAGACATTTTTTTCATCACAACCTGTACCCACTCTCAAGAAATGCCTCTCTATATAAGGATAGCAGAAGAGTGGAAGGCTCCAGGGACACATCATCATGAAGACAACATTCACCAGGCAGGCTCTTAGAGGTACATTTTTCACACATGGTGCAGGAAACCCCTTGAATAACTAGAGAAGGGGGAAAGAAAAAAAATACTGAGATCCAACATCAAGATGTAAATCTCTTCTGTCAATCTCCCTTTTTTTATCTGCTTCCAAAGTTCAGTCTCATTTACATACACATTACTGTGGTACTGCTAAAATAAAATCTTCAGCTCTACTTTTCTACTAGTTTGCCTGAAAAGAAATCTTAGGAAGTTTAAGGTCAGCCTATATGCTTACTGGAACCTGGGATGCTTTGGCCAAGGAGGTTTCATGAAATTTTCTGTCATCTCTAGTCCATCAGTTGTGTGCCATGACATCAAGGCATGCATAGTCATGGCTAGAGATAGGCTTTGTGCTACAATAGCTGCTTGTGTCCCTACAATAGCTTCTTAAATATCTTTTATCCTCCTTTGCCCAACCTTACTGCCAGTCATAGGTATGGATAATAAGAAGCATGCCACACAAGTAGCCTTCCTGGCTTAGACAACGTGTGCCTCCGTGCAAGGGGGACAATGTTCTCCACCTACTAGAAATAGAAACATCAACAGTGGTGAAAGCATGGGAGACCATGCAGAGAAGGTAACAGAGGAAGAACACAAACCAGAGAACACAGAGTGAGGTCAACAAAAAAAAACAAACCAACAAGCTGGGATAAGGTAGCATGTGGTGGTGAGAAGTAAGAGCTACAGGATGTGCAGACCAGCATTATTTTCCTTCTGAGAGTCAGCAAGTGTTATTCAAGAGGAAGCTCATTCACTTTCCTGAAATAGTAAAAATCTTTGCAAAGATACAGTCACAACTAAAACACTGTGTTCTGTATTAATCATAAGCTGTTTAGCAGTCTTTGCATGGACTTGCCTAGAGATTATGATTTGTATGACAAATGCAGTGGTGTAACGTCTGCATTCTTCTCCTAGTAAGAAATAGTCTATATCATTAATAACAAGCATGTAAATAGTACCACAAGGTCACACATTGCTTTTCATAGTAAAACATATTTCCTACATCTCACCCATCAAAGAGCATAAATACAGGTCACATGATAACACTCCAACAGGCTTTATCAAATCTGATAACATGATGGGGAAATAAACTGGTTTGCCTAGCTCATAAACTGCTGAATATGAGCTGCATTTGGTCCATGGCCACAGATCCATACCTTTGCTGCCCTGTCTGGACATCCTGAACCCTTCCAAGCAGGTCTAGGGGGAAATGAGCTTCATCTCCATGTGACTCCCAGAGCAAACAGTTTTCCTTGTACACTCCTTGATAATGGCAAGTCACAACACACCCATAGACCTGCACTGGTGGGAAAAGGCCAAAGATACCTGTTGTAGCCCTTGCTGGGGACACTGCTACAGAGTTTGTAAGCCTCAGCCATGTTCAGTGCAGAGTATAATTACAAGTGGAATGAGCATTAATTGCTCCAAGAGAGACCAGCACTGGAAAACTATTTAAGAATGCAGAATCTCTCTCTCTGCCTTGAGGTGAGCACAGCTATCCTACCCCACTCCACTTTAGAAGATGAACCAGAATCAACTATTTCTAAGATTAACTAATTCATAGTCATTAAGACATAAAGACTTTTAATCAGTCACTATAACTGGAAACAGTCATATTTGTCCCAAGCATAACATGAACTTACATTAATTTCTGTGTGCTGGAGCTCAGTTATCCTTCAGGTTTGCTAGATAAATTTCTGAGCTGTGTACAGATTACCATGGAAATTGAAAACAAACTGCTTTGCTCCTCAAGGGGAAAGTATATTTCTACCCTATCTCAACTACTCACTGAAAACAAAATGAGGAAGAAATTGTATTCTAACCTCAGGAGAGATTTTTACTAAGCTAAATCTACTGAAATTAGTTTTGCCTCCTGCTGCTGCATAGTGTTAATAAATAGTTCAGGAGCAGCACCCCTCCAAAGTTGTATCAGTAGTTCCATTGTTTCCATATCTATAGGCTGGAGGTTATTTTTACTACATCCTGTTAACACTGAGGGGACAAAACCAACAGGAACAGGATGCATTGGGCTTTTTTATTAACTGGTGGTAACACTAGTGACCAAGATAGCCTAAGAGCAGGACATTCACTTGCTGACACAAGTGTGCTGTGTATCACTGATTTATTTTTACATATAAATCCTTAGTTCATATGACACTATAGAATCCATGATCTTCCAGACTTCGAGATCAAAAGAAGAGGATCACTGTTTGCTAAAAGTACTGGAGAAGGTTTAGAATAATCCAGCCCATGCTGCTTACATCAGTGAGCTCACACCAGCAGCCCTGAATCACTTGCCTCAGCAGTCCAGGGAACAACTGCACTGTAACATGTAATTCCAACAGAATCATCTGCATACACCTCGTGTTCACAGAAAAACTCATTCTTCCAACTCACAGTTGGAAATTTCCACATTATATTGGACCACATTGCAATAGACTATCAGATGCTTCCTGACTTGCTTACTTTCCAACTGGAAATGCACACTCACTATAAGCACAGGACTAGGAGCATCGTTTGTGGGTTGCTGCTTATACAGTTTGCAGTGCCACACAGACATAATGGCAACAAGAAAGTTCCCTTCAGATGAAAACTTGGTCTAAGAGGCCATCACATTGGTTCAAGTCTCAGTCAAGGCCCCAGAGTAAATTTATAATAGCTAAGCCTTAAGTTTTAGGTTTCATTGTGCTCTAAAGTATTACTATTATATTCCATATTAAATGGAATCTTGTCTCAGCAAGCGACGTTGGCTTAGGTCCTGAAAATATATACTTTTAAATTCCATACCTAAGTTTTAGGTTGAAGGCCTTGGTTTAACATGTCATCAAAGGAAGTGATACTAAAATACATTTTTTAAATCAATAGAACAAATTTTGAAAGGCATAGCATTACTTTTCAGAGCTATGGTGGTATTTTTAGTAAATAATTATTAAAGAGTTAAATAAGGGATTCTTTTTTGTACATGTCTTTAATGCTTTGTAGAAATAGTCCCACAAATGTTTTTCAAGTCCCATATACTCTACAGAAATTAACACAGCATTTAAAAAAAAAACTGTCACAAGCCACATATTCCCAATAGCTAGTGACCTTGAAAAACTAACATTTAAGTCTCTGAGCCCATTTTTCTTTCCAATAAAATTACCACAGTGGGCTCTGGCTATAAAGAAAAAACCAAAAACCAACCAACACATTTTGTTTGCTTAGATTTATTGCCCACATTTAGGGGAATGCAAAATACAAGAACCATGTAAAAAGTAAGGTAGAAGTGAGATCTTAAGAATTATTGGCATTGTTATATGACAGGATAATAAAAACATTGTTTAGAAAAAATATGGATAATAACCTAGTAATATCAGACTAGTGATATTTTCTGGATCATGACGTTAGCCCCATGAGCATGCAGTGGATGATGTAAAGGGCAGGTTCTTTTTGCAAAGCACTTAAACAAAATCTTAAATGGCAAATTGCCAATCATGTTCTACTGAATACAAAACAGCAAATCTAACTCTGAAAAGGTTTTCTTGTAAAAGGGAAATTAAGTTGGCTGGGCTTATGACACTAGTGTTTTAGGTTTGAGCTACAACATCAAGCTTATGCTGGCCTAGCTTTGTTGTTTGTGAACATAAAAAAGAAATGTTGCCTGGTACACAGATGTAACTTTGACCAGCCACAGTCCTTCTGTGGAATATGTTTCCATCTTTCAGGGAGATGTTTTATTGCATTCTCTTGTAACTCTGCGGGTGCAAGCTGCATGTTCTTTGCTGGACTTTGTTACTCTAGAAAAAGCAGGAGCCTATGGACTATCTGTAACACAGGATTTCCAGCCAAAACCTGGAAACACCAGAGGATATCAGCTTTCTTCAGCTCAAACTATCTACAGCAGGAGGAGTTACCAGTTGTGATTCACCACAGTGCACTTTGGGGAGGGAGGGAAGGCAAGATTTGCAGAGTACAAAACCAGCTGGCAGGAACAGCTGCTGAAACACTCAAACCAGGTTTGTTTTTTTTTCCCCAGGCATCTCTGTATGCTTCTGACAAGAGTTTCTCAGCTTTGTGTTTACTGCATGTTCAATCCAACCCTCTCCACATCCTTGCTTCTCTGCCTTTTACTTCACTGGGCCTTCTTTCCTACTGTACGCCAGGCTCCTCTCTCCTCCTTTCTCCTTTCACAGAATTCCTGAGGCTGGAAAAGACCTTTGAGACCAATAAATCCAGCCTCTAACCACCACATTAGATAGACCATGGCACTAAGTGCCACGTCCAGTCTTTGGAACCACTTCCCTGAGCAGTCCATTGCAATGTCTGATCACAGAATTACCTTTTGTGGTCAGACACTGGCACAGGCTGCTCTGGGAGGTGAAAAAGTCCCCATCCCTGGATGTGTTTAAGGGTCATTTGGATGTGGTTTTGAGGGACATGGTTTAGGAGTACTTTGTAGAGTAGGGCTAATGGTTGGACTTGATGACCCTTAGAGCCTTTTCCAACCTGAATGATTAATTCTATGATCACCCTCTCCATGAGGAAGTGCTTCCTAATATTCAACCCCAACATCCCCTGGTGCAGCTTCAGGCCATGCCCTCTTGTCCCATCACCTGGGAGAAGAGCATGACCCTCCATGCTCATGTTTTAGATATAGTTCTAAGTGAGCCTGAGTAAATGAATATCAGACTTAGGTCTCTGATTCTTTACATCCAAAAATACTCATACAGATATGTTTGGTTTGTAAAGAATAAATTAACTGTAAAATAATATTGTTCTAAACAATCTGGTGAAATTACTAAAAAAAAAAACAACCCAAAACAACAAAATAATAAATGAACCATTCCTTATTTTAGAACATTATAAAAAGCTATTACCTGTGCTGCTTCCAGCAAACTATGCCTCTTAAGGCTTTTCTATAATGATCTTATTTTTCTTTGTGTTTGCACAAATGACAAAAAATTCCCTCAACTGAACATATATCAAGAATAAATGATAGGATGAAAAATGTTTCTGAACATTAAATGGGATATAAGAGTTCATTTCTGTCACTAGATATTTTTTCCAAATGTGTTTCTAAAGAAGAAATATGAGCAGTTGCAGGTTTAAATACAGAACAGAAAGCAAAACAGTATAAAACTGCTTAGCAATATAAAAAGCCCCATGTAATCATCACAATTCCAAAAAGAGGTAATCAGCAACTAAGAATTTAGTCTGTGCAGATCTGTTGGAAGGGTGCTCAGGATGAGAAAGACAGAGCATTTGTAGAGAAATCACTTGAGCATGGAGAGAAGCAGAAGGTTGTGAATCCAGCCCTAATTTACACAGATCCCTGGGTGTCCATCCATGAATGACCTGAGGCTCCAACCATGAGAGTTTGGCAGATTTAGCAATGGCAATCAAAGATGTTTTTGCTTCCCACTGTTTGCTCCATCCCCTTTGGACATTACTGGCCCTGTGTTGGGAGACAGCAGGACAGAGACTGCATCTGCCCATCCCTGCCCTAGTTCACAGCCTGGCACATTAGTGTTAGACCTGCTCCATCTGCAATTTGAGCTCTCACACCAAGCAGTCATTTGTCTGAAAGAGCACGGCCACCCATTCCCTCCTGCTGCTGCTGCTTCAGGGCAGATAACCCACAGCAGGAAACTTCATCTGCCCAATTTACCAAGTGCTCATGCCTGCTGAAAGTGGAAGTGAGTGGTAATTGGGAATACAGCCAGGTCCTGATACATGCACGTAAGCACACAGCAATGTGCCATGGTCATGTCCTACCTGGCTTGGGCAGGAAGGGTAAAAGCTGGATAAGGGATGCAGACAGGAGAAAGAGACCCTCTTTTCCAGTCATTCTGTTGATGAGTCTCTTAGACTGCTTTGGGTCACCACCTTGTGTTAATAGACAAAATGAAACTGAAAACAGTCAGAGATCAAGGTAGAAAGACATCTGAAACAGCATCTCTCTACATTTCTTGTGGTTTGCTGTTCCATTAAAGAACGTTTATGCTCTGCTTAATACAAAGAGGGCATTTGCTTTGCCAAAGTAGAATGCTCAGAAGGAGGTGACTGTGGTACCCAGAACTGTTCTACTGACCAGCTTACGATCAAGGAGGCAGATACCAAGTAAACAAGGATTCAAGTCAAGTTTGGACCCTGTTCTCCAGTCATGCTAATTCAGTTCATTACAGGCTGTTCCAGGGAACAGAGGAATGTTCTGTTTGCCTCCTTTCTCCCTCAGACCAGTTACATTGTGGGTAAATTTATGTATTTTATTTGCCATCTATGTTGTTAATTCTCAAGCTGCGTTCTCTCCCTCCAGATTTCCTCTAAGCTTTACATCATCTGTCCAAGGACTCCTTCCCTTTATGCACACTGTTGCATTCTATCCCTCCTGTCTGTATCTATATTTAGCTATTTTCCTGTTTATACACCTCTCCAGAGAGGGATATTGTTGAATGTGACTAGTCAGGAAGAGGAACAATGTGGTTAAAGCGTAAATCCTTTCAGAAGAGTAAGTGGGATGAGATGTCATACAGGATTGGGTAGGTTAGAAAACTTTTTCCTAAGGTTAATCAGAAGCACAGATTTGAATATAAATCTGTAAAACCTCTTAAGAGCAGTCTGATCAAAGTCAAGGAACACCTAAGCAGGAGAAGAAATAAAGGCAAGGAAACATTAAGTTTTTCCTTTTTTGAGATTTCCCTTGCTAAGTATAATACAGTATTTTGGGTTTAGAAACCTTAAAATACTTCTGTCGCTTTGCTCAAACTACCAGAAGGCTCTCAATGTAAATCCAGAGGGCACTGATGATGAAAGCTCTGGGAAAAGTGTACTTAAAGAGTCCTGGGGAGCTCAGAGTTGGTCGTATAACTGTATAGTAATTTTCAGTCCCAAAGGAATGGCAGCAGTAAAAACCTGACCTGCTAATCTGTTTGGTGTCCAGCAGAACTAAACAAACCTCCACTATGAGTCAATGAGAGGTTGCAAATGGTATTATGAGATCAAAATCTAATCCTCTTAGTAGCATTTTCCATGGAAAAACTGCCATACTATATGTATTTACAGTTCTGTGTATTATTCATATAAATGCTATATGCATACACACACACAAAATATAGCTGTAATGACAACATGCTCCTTCTAAGTTGTATAATCTTGAATCCTGTTCAAAAAGGAGATAAATACCATGTGATGTTATTTGCTTGTGTTCCCTTTATTGTAAACAGAACAGACTGTCTGACAAAACAACATACATAATCTGGTTAGTGTAAAACTTTTGTTATACATGCCCAAATAAGTCCTCTTTTCTCCTGCACGCATTGTCTCATTTGTAATTCAGATGCAAAGGGTAAGGAGGCTGTACAGAACAGGTCAGTTTTAATTCCAGGTTGTGGGGCATGAGTGCAGAGCCTGGCTAAGACATTCAGTAGTAGAAGCTCAGTGTCACCATGCAGAAATCTTGCTTTGCAATTTACACATCCTGTAATCATTAGAAAATGTCAAGATTTTTTATATTGACCCATTTGAGCATTCAGCATGCAAATAAGAGACAAACTAAATGATTTGAGAGTGCATAAATACAGTCCTAGCCAACAGAATGCTGTGGTAATTATTACAATGCATTATTTAAAGGAGAGCAGACTTCCCAGAATTGTGCAGGCCAAAGAATACTGCCTGAGGACTCCTCATTGCACACTCCAAAGCCTCTCTTACTAGACAGTCAAAATATCCACTTTTATCCAGGGAAGTGAATTATTTATGTCAGCAAAGCCAGTATCAGCTAGTAAGACAGAATGTTCCAAGCAAACAGAGATGCTCTATTATAATCCCATAACAAGTATTCTAAAACCTTGTGATATATTGTACTCTGAAAATTTTGCTGATGAATTCTTACTTTGGCAGCCTACACTTTCTATTAACATCTATAGCATTGTTAATTTTACTGATACATCAGTCATTTGATGTTAAGTACTGTGAGGCTTTTTCATAAATTATAATACAGTGCCTCTTTTCTCCCCTCAGTATAAGTGGTTCCAAACAAACATCTTTAATGTATTTCACCACAAAGATTATCACTGGATTCCAGAGAAAACCAGCCAGCATCACATTGTGTTGTCTCCCCCTTATATCAAAAGCACCTCAGTAACCTTTACAAAATACTACTAGTTACTTCTACCTCACCCATTAGAAGTGGGAACTGCTAAAACAAAAAAAAACTAGCTTATTTCACAGTATGAAAAAAAAATATTAGTAAAAGGCTGCACTATTATGATAAATAATCTCATTACTGGGGACTATAGTATTTCAAAGCCTAAATATTTACACAGATAAATAGACTAATCCACTTGTTTCTGGAGAAAATCCAAATACACTCCTCACAAAAAAAAAAAAATCCTAGCTTGCTTCCTGGCATTGAAGTACAGAAACTGTTCTGTAAACAGTGCAGTGATAAAACCCAGTGTCTTTTCAGCCTGTCCCCCTTTCTCCTGTCATCCCCCTCTGCTTTGCTTCTTCAGTGGCTAAAGTGTATGCCTCCCTTCTCATTCCCCCTGTTCATTTTCTGCTAGTGGTGGTGTCTCTCTAGCCCCCTATTTTCAAGGATCTTACATTAATATTATCTATCTGTCCATCTCTGAAATCTGACAAAGCTTTTAAAGCTAATAGCTGGGGTAGGGATGTATAAAGCCTCATTTTTTATTTGTTTTTTTTTTTAGGAAGCTGGGCTAAAAAAGAATTCTAATCAACAATTCCATTTCTCAACAATTTCCTATGTTCACACACAGACAATCCCCTTCAGATGGCTGCACTACAGATACACAGCACACCAACAGTTCACTGTTTCACAAAAGTAAATGAAAAACAATCTAAGACCCCAAAATACTGCAATTTCAGATGCAGATATGCTGCCATCTTACACTTTAACCTCCAGTTCAAGCAAATTTAGCCTGCTAGACACACAGGCTTGCCCAGGGCACTGCTCTTCTTTACATGTCCTGTTATGAGGACACCAGTTTTGTGCTAGCACCAAAACTGGTGATAATTTCAGATGCTTTTGAATAGAAGGCAACATTTGTTTTGTGTAGTCCTTGCTGGCAATTGAGGCCATGAACCAGGAGACAGAGAGAAGCCAAGGAGATTCACCAGGAGTAGGTGGTGATGCATTCTGTTACATCCCTATCTTGGCAGGGAAAAGGGAATACTGCTGGATCAACAACAATGCCAGTCTGGGAATTTAAGTGGCACAACAAAAGAAATACATGTTTTCTTCTGATTCATATTCAAATACAATCCTGGGGTGGAGGTGGGGGAAATTAGATGGATTTTTTTCTTTTACTTTGAACTATATAGGCTTTATAGCATTGTAAATATAAAAACAGAAATAGCATTAAACTACCAGGGTAAGATGCTTTGAATGGAAGATCTTTTTGTCATAGACATCTAAATGAATATATGATAGTTTGAAATTTGATATGAAAAAAACCAAGATTAACAACTACCTAAGTTTACTCCTTTCAGCAAATTGAAATGGGTGACTGGATACAAACCATGTAACACCATTAGGTTTTTCATGACTTGACATATCTGAAATGAAAATGCACCAAACTTGGCAGCTGATTTTTCAGCTTCATGTTTTATGTTCAAAAGAAAACCCAGATGATGAAATCACACAGGCAACACAGGAACAAAAGTTGTCATGCAGAGCAAAATGGTAACACAGATATCTTTATCATTTTCCAAGAGATTGTAGATGTCATAGTAACTGTGCTTTAGAGTACAGTGCTGTGAAAATGGTACTATACAGAGCTCAAATCCCAGACAGACATTCATACTCAGTTGGAAACAGAGCTGAGTCATAGGTATGAAACCCTCAACAATACATTTGGGAGCCTGTGATGCAAGAGGACTCTCTAGGAATTCTTGGTGCTGCTCCCCCTGAAAGAGAAACCATCACAAGGCTTGAAAAACAAAGGAAGTGAGAATAGCAGAGCCATTTGACTGGAGGGGGAGAGGGGAC
This sequence comes from Ceyx melanurus, assembly GCA_024611195.1. Taxonomy (NCBI): domain Eukaryota; kingdom Metazoa; phylum Chordata; class Aves; order Coraciiformes; family Alcedinidae; genus Ceyx; species Ceyx melanurus. The sequence continues at coordinate 49,361 of JANHGL010017418.1, forward strand.
CATTTCTGAGATACGTACTACACTCTATATTTGGGATTTGCTTTGGAGCTATATGGCCATAGCCCAGCCTTGGAGACGAGTATCTCAGTGTCTACATTTGGAAAATACCAAGGGAGAGGCAGTAAAAATAAAATAAAATAAATAAATAAATAAATAAATAGATAAATAAAAAGCTATAACATGTGATTCCTATTGTCTGAGTCTAAAGTATAAATTACAAAATCTGTATCAGATGGCTGATAGGGCTAGGGAGAAGGGAAAAGCAGAGCTTTACCTTACAAGGGAAACATCTGAGAAAGCCAAGTGAGAGTTTCAGTAGACACCAGGATCCAAGAGCCTGGTCTCAAGGGCACAATTTCCATGAGTGCAGAGCTCAGCATTTCTGCAGCTCAGCTGTGGGACTCAACATGCCAGTGAACAGCACATTAAAATTCTCAATCTTTATTTACAAGATGGAAGAAAATCTGAAGACAAGAGTAAATAATCATATCCCGGGAGGGCACAACAACTGAATTTCTTCTCCCTGCAAAATAGGACATTGATGTGCCTCCCTGAAGAGATGATACCAAATCCCAGACAGCAATAACTCTCTGACCACCAGAAAGATAAATGAGTTCTTGCAGACCATAGTGGCACTCCATGGAGAAATCTCTGTTCTCATTTCTGTCTCAGTCCCATGAACTGTCACATCAGCAAAATAATTTCAAAAGCGAGGAGAAAAGGGTAAAGTTTCTCTTGGTGTGAGCAGTATGTCAAATGTTTTGTAAGTCATCACTCCCTCGGGGATGGGTTTTAATGGCCATAGTTGTGCATGTGGAAACCAACAAGGATGAACAGGTGAGCACAAAAGAGGCAGAGGGGAAAAAAACCCATAAACTAATCAATAAAAATACAAGTGATCAAGAGGGGAAGCAATGGATTGATCTGTTTTTCATAAATAAGGCTCATCAAAAATCTCTGGGTTTCACACAGTTGCCTGCATAAGGAGAGTATATTTTTAATTCACTCATTTGACATGCATTATGAGAAAGATGAAAATATTAAATCAAAACCATAAGACTTTCTTTACAGCTCCAGGAAAATCTCCCATACAGAAAAAGATGTCCAAGAACAACATCTTCTATAGCATCACAAATGCTATATGCCTATCATAGATTTCTTTCAGTACAAACATCACTCAAATGAACTTTATGCCTTATTTTACAAGGAGAAAACACTTATAAACCAACCACTATTCCAAATTATCTTTTCCTAAGCAAACAATACTATTTTAGGTGGCTTACCTCCTTTCATAGAGGAATACCAACTTTCAAAAGCAACTTGGCACATAAAGTTTACTCTGATGTTGGAAGATAATATTTTCAAAAAGAAAACTGGGGTGAATTAATATATTTTAGCTGGTAATAATCCCTATATGTGGTGTTTGCTTTGGAAGTGACAGTTCTCAGCAACCTTAATGGCATTCCTTCTAAGGCCCCAGATGGGTTTTCCTGTCAGGGCTGGAACTGGGGGTGGGGAGGGGGAATACATTTTTTGCTAGATCACAAAATCCCTGCTGTTGAGAAGGCTTTTGGAAATTCATTTAATACCATCAGCCAAAAGTTGCCATTAGATTTTTTTTTCAGCCTTTGAGAGAAAAGTAAATACAGATTGAATTTCTCTGCTGTGCAAGAAGGGATGCTATAGCATTAATTGAATCAATAGTCATAGGAATGGAAATCTTCTGGATGTTGCCATATTTGCACTGGGGGAACAGAGGAAAATAAGCAAGTAAGTATTACCCACTCTTACTCTGCCAGCATAGTAGGATCTGCTCCCACCATCCTTACCAGTGTTGTTGCTCAGTGTATTATAATGTGACATTAAGTGTTTCACAGAAATTGGGGAAAGCAAGAACAGGTGCATTTGAAGTATGCTTTTAGTAAGGACTCTTCAATTCTGCAAATATTACAAAATCAAACCACAGAGGGGAAAAAAAAAAATAAATCAAAGTTACACATCATAGGAAACTGGTTTCTCTCCAAATCTAGTAAGAGTGGTGATTTTTTTCTCATATCAGTTTGCACTTGACATTGTACACGCAACTGGCTTTTTATAATGATGTTCAGTAAGGAACTAAAAGTTCTCATCATTGTAACATAAAACTAAGGATAATGTACATTCCAAGTTGTTGAAGGAGAAATCTCTTTCCTCACTCCTCATCAGTTTAGTTTGACCCGGCTTCTGCTTTAGTAGTTTTATGTATTTTCCACTTTACAATGGCCAAAACTTTTCCATGGGAAAAAAAAGATGCTTCAATAATGAAAATGAAGCCATTTTATTAACTCAAACTGCCAGGCATCACAAACCCAGACTCAGAAGGACTGAGAGGGATTAGCTGATGCCTACTTCAGTGGGGACTTTCCTGCTTTTACACCACACAACACCACTTTTTGTGTGTGGATTCACACAACACATTTCCACCCACTTCTTGAGTGAGCCTAAACACGTGGTCCTCTTTTGGAAGGAGAAGTTGAAGAGAAGCTGACAGAATTCAGAAGAGCTAAGATTAACTGGGACACTTTCCTCCTTTTGTGCCTGTTTCACTGCTTGTCATATACAAAGGAGACAGCAACTCCCAAGAGTACAAGAATCTGGCAAACAAGGACAGATATATCATCTTCTCTAGAGAGGCATATATTCCTTCAAATTACGGTGCTGAAATGTGTTTGAAACCAGCTGTAAAATGCCAACACTTTAAAATTCCTTTGTATTGCTATCATATGAAAACAGTTTGCATTTTGAAAATGTCTTGGTTTAGCTATCTTGATAGTACTGATCAAATTAAACCTTAAGTAGTTTGCTTCAGAAGAAAAAACAGTGATTTTACTTGCCAAGAAAATGCTTCAAATCTTGTCAACACGATGAAAAGTTATTTAAAAACTTTTGAAGTATGTATTATTTAACATCTGCACACATTTAGTAATCAAAAATTCAAATTCCTGAACTGTGCCATGGAAATAATCTAATATAAAGCCTTGCTTACAGATTATAATTTAGTAATAATTGCAATGCATAATCATACTGGAATAAAGTAGATGCTGTGCAGACTAGCTGAAGACCCACCAGGGTTTAGGATATTTAGACACATGACTTTAAAATTAATGCAATTACAACACTTAATTGCTATACCAGGAATTTTGTAGTCACAGGCAGAGATTGTTTTATACAGAAAAGACTGGTGTGGAGATGTGCTGATACAGAAGTTAAAGGCAAAGATATCTTTCAGATACAGGGGACTGGTCCACTGGTTGTCTTCTACATGGAAGTGAAGAAGACAAGGCTGAACTGCTGCAGTATTTAATTTGTTACTCTAGCAGAACAACAGAAAATTCAACTAAAAAAATTAAAAATATATATTTATCTCCCCTGACCAAAAAAACCCCCAAAACCAAAAACCCTGCAAATATCTGCCCAAGCCTTTTATTTATTTGCCAGGAAAATTCTTGCATAAGGATATATGATGAAGGTTTTCTTTCACACCATTTATCAGTGCTGGCCACTCTAGACATAAATTACATAGATAATTAGTCCAGTGTCTGAATGCAGGACCAAAGCACTGACTTCCACGACAGTCAGGCTTGACAAATTCCAGGTACAGACCCTCTTTCTCCTGAGTGTTTCCATCCTAAAACAATGCACAATCCCAAAGCACATTCTAACTGATCTTTCAAACCAATAGGTTTGAAGTTTTTCAAAGATTTTTTGAGCATTTTTCAGCAGTTCTCACCACCATCTAGATCATTCACTCTTTATGGCATAGAGTTGTCTGTGCCATATTGCTGGCAGAAGGAATTCTTGGATTCCCTCTCTCCTAGTAACACTTTGAGTCTGGAACACATCTTTGTGTTAATTTGTGTATGGAGTTGTCTAAGGCTTGGTCTTGTAAATAATGATAGAAAAGACTCAGATATCCAGCAAGGAATTGAGTTTTCTTCATAGTTTTTAAGGGCAGCCTCTAATTTTCCTCTGGAACAGAAATGTCATTTTAAAATTCTGCTTATATATTATTTTGTTATTTATAGTAGTAACAGCAGCCTGTATTAAACTGTGTAGTTTTTAAACTAAATTTCCACAGGAACTTCAAAAAATGCCTAATCATACCAGGTTTTTCATTGTTGAGTTCTCCAGAACTTAAAGAAAAAAAAAAAATTCACAACATAAAATCCCAGACCCTGAACACATATACATGTGCATAAAACATATTCCACATGTTTACACTAAATGAGAGGAAAAAAAAAAATATTTTCCTGTTTACCATCACTCTCAGCTCACTGCTACTTTTTGCTCATAACATACAACAGGAAATGACACCATTCAGCACTAGAATATCTCTAAAGTCATCCCACATTGCAGCAAGAGCTGGCATTGCTCTGTTGGGCATCACAAGAGGGTATCACAAACTTGTCTGGAGGGTGGTACTTCTGACAATAAGCAGAACTGAGTAGTTTCTGTTGTTTAACAGGTAAAGGTGTATTTTATGCATTTAAAAAAAAAACAACCCAACAAACCCATACTCAGTTCCCTTCCTTCTAAAGCCTTCAGTTTACTCATAATGAATCTTGAAGAGAACCATTTACTGCCTTCTGCCATTCATTTGTAGGTCCAAATTTAGCCCCTGCAGCAAAGAGGCATAAAACCCTTTAATTAGACCTGGAGTTTCTACAAGCTCATTTACTTATGTTTCATAAGATATCTGGCATTCAGCTGATTACTATCATTACTTATCATCTGAAAGCAGACTAACACCCTGTATCTCTGCTTATTGCCTGGGCACTGCTGCACAATGTCTAATAATATCACTGCAATCTGAAAAAAAAATAAAATAAAATAAAAATAAAAGGTTTCTTCATTGGAAACTCAATTTTGTCTTCTGTCCACTAGGAGCTGACACTGGAAGTGCAAACCATTGAGAGCTCAACTAGAAGAAAGCCAGCAGGTCAAGGGAGGTTCTCCTCCCCCTCTACTCTGCACTGGTGAGACCCCAGCTGCAATACTCTGTCCAGTGCTGGGCACCCCAGTTCAGAAAAGACAGAGCTACTGGAGAGAGTCTAGCACAGGGCAGCAAGATGCTGAAGGGAGTGGAGCATCTCCCTGCTGAGGAGAGGCTGAGAGAGCTGGGGCTCTTTAGCCT
>JANHGL010017418.1:54633-83195 GCA_024611195.1 Ceyx melanurus
TGGGTGACTTGGTCTAGGTGACCCTGCTCAGGCAGGGAGGTTGGACTAGATGATCTTCTAGGTCCCTTCCAACCCCTGACATTCAGTGATTCTGTGAAAGCTTTAGGCTCCCCCACATCTCCCAGTAAAAGCAGCTCTCCTGAAATACTGATGCTGGTAGCACGTTTTGAAGGAGTGAGAGAGATTTCACAGTTAAAGGATGGCTGCTCCCTTCAAAGTCTTCCAAAGCCATGCTGTGGTCACCCCACCACTCTGCATGCACCGAGGGAACCTGCAGCCCTTGCCTGGAAGGCACTTCCCTGCATGCAAATGGTAGCTGTGCTGGATGGACCCTGAATAGAACTATTGCACGTTCCTTACACATCCTCAGTCAGGAAGCTATTTTCAAGGTAGATTCAGTGGTCCACTCATTCTTTTCCATTTCCTGAGAATTTGTTGTCCAGGAAGCAAAACTGTGTGGACACAAATGCAGAAAGCACACACAGAGAGAGTCCTATTTTGAGACTAACAGAAAAAAAATTGATTAATCAAATGCTACTGACAAAAAAAAAAAAAAAGAGAGATGCAGGAATGCTCATCCCTCTGAGAACACACTTTTTACCACAGGGTTAAAAGGACATTACTATATGGGCTAAAATCTAGAATATAATTACCTATTTTCCACTTGTAAAAAAACCCATGTTACTCCAAATTACAGCTAGGAGGGGGCTTGGCTAGCCCCACAAGTCCCAACAAGTCTGTCAGGTTCAGCTCTTCTCCCCCTGAACACCTGCACACAGGTGTTCCAGACTCAGGGAACCAGGGTGTTACCTGGCCCACAGACATATTAGAGAGGTATTGGCTTCTCCATTTCATTAATTTCACTATTTGTTCATGACAGTGACCAAATATGTGTTCACAAAACCACTGTGTCATCCTCAGTCACATAAGGTATAGGTGTGTGTGTCCCATCAGCTGATCAAACAGATCCCAACCTACAATTAAATGAAGAGCTCCTCTCTTCTGTGAGGATATCAGGCCTCTGATCTTTGCCCAAACATGCATGTACTCTGGCCATGTGGCCAGAGCCTGTGTTTACTCATGTTCTGTGTGTCTGACATCAGAGACAATAGCTGGGGTCTGTCAAGTCAGGACTGGATGTCAGACACAACCAGAACAAGGCACCACTCAGGCATTTAGATGTGGAGTGTGAAATTACAATTTAGATTGGTCTTAACAGGGTAGCGTGCTTTGAAATAAATGTGATTTTTACAAGGGACCATTAGCACCAAAAAGAACAGGAGAGCTTCTCCCTAACAATGTTGCTGTGACTGACACAGGGTTTTGCTCCTCAAAGTCCCTCATTTTCAGAAAAGGGGAAAGGCATTTTTCCCACCTTTCAGCAAAGACTGAGAGGAAAGGGAACCTGAAAAGCTTTCAACTGCATAAAAATCTTGCTGTAAGGAAAAGGAGAAAACATCTTTTTCACAGTTATAATGGGCAGGACAAGATAGCACAGGCTTAAATTGCCATAAGAAAAACCTCATGTTAAACATTAGAAAAATTCTCTCATATGCTAAGGATAATATTGCAATATATATCTTCTGGGAAGGTTATGGGCATTTAGCATTGGAGGCCTTTAAGAAGAGGTTAGAAATATATCTTTGGTGGAATAATTTATGTAGGGATGATGCTGCCTAAGGAAGAGGAGAGGGAGCCCACATTAAGGTTTTTCAGATCCCTCCCAGACCTATTTTTTCTGGTTTTTTTTTGGTGGACAAGTTAGCCCTACATTTACCTGCTTAATTGTCCCTCTTTTTTTAGCTCAGAAGTTAATTTGAGGTTTGTGGGAAGGAGCACATAGCTGGCACGAGGCACAAGAGACTTTATTTGGAATAAAGTCAGAAGTATTTGGGGAAGGATTTCTTTATTATGAATGTGTACACACATGAGTAAGCTCCCTTCCCACCAACCCCAATGTAAATAGGTAGAATTATATCAAAGGACTTGAATAATCATTTTAATTTGACAAATACTGATGCAATAATGACACAGCAGGTTATCAAAATGAGCCTGAAAATTTTATTTCCTGGCTCCTCAAGGGGAGTATCTGATGGACTACACAGTCCTCCTGCTCTAACTTCCCTGCTCTGCCTCCCTTCCCCCAGCAAGATATGGAAGATGCAAGAATTGTGGCATTTCCTCAGAAAAGTCCTGCCTGCAGCTGGGGGAAGTCAGACTACAATAGTGCCAGTAACTTCTGCTGTAACAAGAATATACATCACAGAGATTATCCTTACCAAGGGGAAAAACAAAAACCAAAAAACAAACAAAACTGAAGCTGTCTCAGGACTTGCACCTTGCAGAACTGATTTTAGGCTGTTCATCCCAATCTCTGTTCTTTAATTTGCCTCTTTCTGTCTACTCTTTGACAGAAAGAATATATTCCTCTACCAAATCATTATCCAAAAAAAAAACCAAACCAACAAATATAAATTAAAAAAAAAAAAAGGAAAAAAAAGAAGAGTCAGAGAAGACAGAATAAGGGACATACCACTGATAAAGAACAGGATTGTTCTTTATGCAAGCTCAGAAGAGTTCATTTGCAAATTCTCCAGCCACTGTGCAAAAGGAGCAGTCCAGCCCAGCATTTGCTGGCCAATTTCCTAAGGCTGCTGGAACTTAAGCTTGTAGGAAATCAGAATCAGAGCCTAAGATTAGAACCAAAAATATCTGACAGTATTATATTGCCAGTACCAGTGTTTCTGTACTGTCCCTTACCAAACTGCCTAGGCTTGCTTCCATTTCCTACATGCCAGTGCTGGAACTCAAGGAGGACCCACACTTGAACAACCCACAAGAGGTCCTGCCTCTCACAACTCACTATGCCAAGACATACCAGGCTACTAATTAATTTTGAATTAATTTGCAAGAGTTCTGCTAGGTTCTAAGCCACATACATAGAGGACAAGCAGAATCTGGATTCACTCTTAACAGTAAGGTTAGAAAAGAATTGGAAGAATTGAATAACAAATTAAAAATACATCAGGAATGCAGGAGTCAGAAACATCTCCCAGAAAAATCAGGGGCAATGTTTCAGTTGGTCATTTTCTCAGGAAAAAAACCACAAAAACAACACAAAACCAAAACAAAAAACACAGACCCACAAAAACCAGCCAAACAAGAAAGGCTCCCTCAATGCTAGAATAACTATAATCCAATTCTTTGCATGCATAGGTCTTTCCTAGCTTATTCAAATGGCATGTTTAACCTTTGATTTATAAATCAAGGGATATTGCTCACTTGCTCACTGCTATAAGATGCATTCCACTGGGGCTCAAAGTCTTTAGCAGATCCACACTGTGTACTTTCTCCTGATGCTTTCACATTCACGTTCATCAACACTCAGCAAGAAACATAAACAAAGCCCTTCTCTGGGACGCACACATGCGGTTCCCACCGACTTCACTGGATTTTCAGCTGACTTCAATAAGAACTCCATCTGCATGCAGAAGGGCAAAACTTGGCTCTGTGCATTTAACAGAATTACATCACTAGATACCTTCTAACCGAAAGGCAATGCAAGCCATACTGAAAAAGAATATAAACTGGAAACACAAAAGTGTAGCCAAAGAAGTTCAAATTTCAGCTAGGATTTCCCAGTATAAGGAAAAGGGCACACATTTGAGACAAGATGAAACAAGCCCCCTGTAACACTTCATTTGTCAGTGTGCTTTGCCTCCTTCAGCAGGACAGTGAGAAACTCAGCTGCCTACACAAGGCAATGATCTTGTTGTCTCAGATGTAACAATGATATTGGTATATGAAATTATTAAGTAAAGGTCAAGTTACAAGCTGTGATTTGCTAAGTCATTTTCTGCATCTATATCCTTGTCCTGTAAGTTATGAAGCTCATCCCAAGTGAATTTGAAGCACAGCAGAAGATCGCAGTGGAAAAGTAGTAAATCATGTGACATTAATCACTAATATTATTTCAATACTCTAATAGTGGCATTTTAAATACATCAGATGCTTGAATACAGGAGCATCCACCTAAACCCCTTCAACCACCTTTCCTGCCCGGCCAAAAGAACAAAACAAAAATCCCACACAACCTAGGAACAAGAATCCCCACCCAAATTTCAAATGACATCTAACTGCTGCCAGGTGCATTAGCTAATGCACACTAAGCAAAGCAATGCCACGTGTTTTCTCCAGATTTCTTCCCTTTATTTTATTTTTACTCATTCTGTGATGTAATAACCTGTGACTTTTTACTGCCACTTTAAAAAACATCTAGTTATTAGGATAATAAATATTCTGACTTAAACAACTACCAACAGGCTTCCTTGCACTTTCTGTTTGTCTGACAAAAGCTCATTATTTATTATATGCTCAATTACAAATTTATAGACACAAGTACCCAGGGATGGAAACCACACAGGGGGCTTGATGTTCTTATTTAGTTTTTCCCTTAAGCAGGAACATCTCTGATGATTTTTACACTTAAATAGCATAACAGATTTTATGAATCATTTTTTCTTCCTGGTTAGAACAACCCCTGTTCCTTGATGCATTCTAATACTGAGTCACTTTGCATAAAGTTGGTCATTACAGCCAAGTCAAGAGAGGAAGGTAGTGCACAAAATGCTTTGAACTTACATGGGTGATAGGATACATATCAGACTGCTTATTTAAGCAAATTACTTAAAATCAGAAAGAAAACAAATATCGTTACATCACAACTCACATAAGGGAAAAGTATTTCACAGATATTGAAAAAATCCCAGTAAGTCTGATATAATATTGATGATCAAAGAGGTTGTAAATTATTTCCTTTTTAGTGAAGAGAGGGACTGGCCTGTTACAAATGCTGAGTCGGACTGGTCACTCATGCTAGGTTACCTGGTAAATTCAGTAACTAGCGTGGTGGAATCTTGGTTTTCCCACACTATGATATTGTCAAATGAATAGCTGGAAGGTCTGGTGGGGCTCTGTTGTCTCAAAGTTGCCTCCCCTCCTAACCACGCCCTGACACTGGCAGCCTGCAAAGATACTAATCTGTCTCAGAACTCCTTCATGTAACTCCGGGTCTAGTTTCTGTTGGCTCTGGTGGAGCATCAGCTTAGTGTATTCATATCACTGTTCTAGGAATGAAATAAAGTTAGGTACTTTACATGGCCTTTTTCTAACAAAGCTGATTTTAAAGAGTTAAGAAAGAAAAAAAAAAAGCTGACAAAACACACCAGCCAAAAATTGCTTTTCTGCATGTCCTGTTTAAGCAATGACACATGAAGAACTTTATGCTCAAGTGATTACCTGGTGCTTTAAATAGGACACTAAAGTAACAACATTTTAAAATGTATTCACACAGCTTGAGACTAATCCTCCTCCTGAGAATACTGGTGCAAATCAGAGTAACTCCTCAGAGGTCAATTGAAGTATACCAGTGCAAAACAAATGTGAGGCAGAAGGGAATCAGGCCCCATCTACCTCTATTTTAATGCAGAGGCTGCAGATCATCTGCAATGATAAAGTGAGCAACATAAATATAACGGACATCCATTCAACTGATCTCTCATCCTTCCGACAATTCACAGCTCCAAATATAGGGCTGAAGAACAACTGTTTGAGGAAGAGAGGCAGAAATCCTGCTTCTAACCCATTCACACATTCCTATCTGCTCATACCTCTGACTTGAACTGCAGTCATCTCCCCACACTACTAATAATTGTAGGTTTCATTTGACATCGTCCCTCCACTACTGAAGAACTACCCCTTACAACAAAACAAAAAGCAAAGCAGAATGCATGGCAGAGAAAAAGACAAAAAACGGTATTAGAACCTATGGGCAAACAAGCAAGAAAATCCCTATCTAATATAAAAGGCACTAGTAAATTGATTAATTGTTTGGAAATCTGGTTCTGAGAAAGAATGGTATGTGTGCAGGGGAGGAAGATTAAATACGAGGCTATTTCAAAGGATGGTGCCATTTGTGATAATTTAAGTGAATCCCTAATTATTTTCTACAACTTCATGATGTCCTGAACCAGCTCCCTCCTCCGCTGCCAGCCTGATAAAAGGATCCGTAGCAACACACATAATCTATTATGCAATGTATTGAATACTACTGAGAAAAAGCACTGAATTACACCGAAACAAAGAACATTGGGTGTGAACATCGCTACCTCCAGGGAAAGATCACTTTTCAACTATTTATCATGTCATTAAGCGCAGGCAATTCTCTTAGACCTCTGTTACCAGCACCTAACGGTATTCGCTGCATTTAACAAAGTTAAGGTGAATTTTACCTCAAATCTACTTAGGCTCGAGCTCTTTGACCGAGACTTCTTGCGGAGATAGACTGAGAAGAAGCGTCGCACTGTGAACTTCTTCATGTTCATGTCCATCGCCCTGTCCCGGCTGCGGCGCGGAGCACGAAGGAGCTGCGGGGGCCGCCGGCCACAGCTACCGCATCCCGATGGTCCCCTCTTGATATCCGCGGGCAGGAGAGCCACCCCACTGTCTGCTTCTGCTCATCGCCACGGCTACATCTGCGAGAGGTAGGTCGGCGGAGCCACAGGAGCCGCTGCTGGCGGTTGGGAGCATAAAGGATGTTCGCCACCCTCTCCAGTGTTTACATTTCAGCGCGGAGAGCCCAACTCTCTCTCTGCTCCCTCTCCCCCCTCGCCTTAGGTCCTACTACATCCAATCAGGCTCTGCTTCGCCTGCATGCATAAGCAGCTCCGGCAGTGACAGCTCCTGCGTCCCAGGCATAGCAGGTTTCAGAGAAATATTAGATGTGCCCACTGCTTTGCACTCCCCTCTCCTCTCAGTCAGGCTCTTTCAATTTCCTGCTTTGCGAATCACATGGGGAATAGGCACATGCTGCACTTCTGTTTTTAGCTCGGAATTTCAACGCTGCTATAATTACTAAGGGCTACGACGGTCAGATCTGAGAAGAAACCGGCTCCTGCCTGAGACTCTCTCCTGGGAGAAGGCTGAGAGACGCCGCGACTCCCCTGCCAGAGCAGCAGGGGCTGAACCTCCTTTGATTCTGGGGAATATGCAAAATAACGCTGGCCCCACCCTGCCCGAAATGGAAAAGCTTTAAATTCTGTTCACAGATTGCTTGCTTTACATTAAAATAGCTAACACTGGCACAGGTCTGAAAAAAATAGGAAGCACAATCTAAATGGTAAGTATTACTATTCTTATTGTTCTACAACAGGGAGCTGCAGCCCTTCTAAGAGGTTAAATATGTACATCTATTTATAGGCTGTAATTTCAAACTGCTCACTACACTGCAAGCATGCAGACTTAGAGCTGCACCCCCACCTCCCTAACATAATCATATTTTTCAGCTGTTCTTCAGAAACTAATGAATCTCAGTGTGATCCAGAGAAGAGTCCTCTCTGCCTGCTGCACACAGCTCAGTTCCCTTGTCCTTGACAGCCTTGCCTTTCTGACTACTAGGGAGCACCCAGACATGCTTTTCTCCCATAACCTCATATGGAAAGTGAATGACTCTGACTTATTAATGACTCAGATAAATAAACCCAGGGAGAGCTGACACTGCTACAGCCTGAGAAGACTCTGGGAGGCTAAATGACAATACCACTCCAACCAATCTGCTCTAAAAGAGAGACACACATTTTGCTTTAATTTCACGTCTGGACTCTGCCATGAACTATGTTGTCTGGTCAGTCCTGTCACTACCTGCTTTATTCACAGGTTCTCTGCCCCTCTCTTCTGTCTAAAGCTCACCACAATCCATACATACCTGGAAAAGCATTCAAAAAGGGAAAAAAAAAAAAGCATTTTGGCATTTATGGTTTCATTAAAAAGGCAGCCAGATTGTAAAGGCTATACCATTACTACTGGGCTCTGATCTCCTACAGCCTCTGACTTCTACACTATGGGTCACTGCTGTCTCCCCCATCTAGAGTTGCAACAAAAGTGTATCTTCTGGGGTGTTGCCCTAAGTCAAGCCTAGGAGCCCTTTGCCACTACAGCTGCTTTGGTTCCTGGCTGAAGATCCTGGAGTAGCTGTCATAGAAAAAACTAAAGGTATTTATATGTACACCAAAACCCCTTCCACAAACAAAACAACAAACAGGTAAACAAAACAACAACAACAAAAAAGGCAATTTAGATGGTATAACTGTCAATGCCAAAATTACTTGCTTATGCAGCCCGTCTAGTCAAGTTTCAGATCTCCTCACAACCTTGGAGCAGTAAAACCCTAAGTGGCAGAAAAGCTCCAGGCAATCACCTGATTATCTGACCTCCCTCCTTCCCTCCCCACCCTTGCTCTGCTGCACAGCTGTTGCTGCTGCTGCTTCTTCCTGTGCCCTGCCCTTGGTCTGGCGAAAGAGGTGTCCTGACATGAGTCAGGTCAGGCTTGGCTGCCTGCTGACAAAAGCTTTTGGCAGCCATGCACATTCCTACCTGTGTAAGCCACTTGAGCTTTAAATAGCAATCCAACGAGTTCAGGGGAGTTCCCAGAACCCTTTTCCATCACAGATATGACAAAATCCCACCTGGACACGGATGTCTTTATCAATGCAGAGGAGCTGCTAATTTCCCAGCTTTGAATACACACAGGGTGTACGTCCCACTTTCTATAATAACCAGTATATGAGTGCACATTACTGCTTAGTAGATTTATCACAACCTTTCCATCCCATTATACATCTAGTGCTTTCACATACAAGGACACAGAGTCCCCATTAAACATCACTGCTCTGTAATAAACTTCAAGATTACAGGTTATGACTTAATACCTATCAGCTACACTTATTCTGTTTTTTACACAATTTTGTTTTTTACCACAAAAAATGAACAAGCAAACAAAAAATCTGTTAGAATGTATAGATAATTTATTGTGAACATTAAAAACAGCCTTGGATGCTAAAGGTTAGACTGTAACACGGTGTGATGCCAGGCTAGGAGGAATCTCCTTACACCCCTGCCAAGGCACAGACATGGAAATAGGCACCATCTCCTTGCTTTCTTACTTCCCTTTCAACCAGGTGGATTAAATATAGAAGGACAAAAAACCACCAGTGCCAAGACACTGCTCTCAAGTATTGGGCAGCAGAGCAAGAGAGATATTGCAGAGTGTATCTGTAACATGCAAAAGCAATCAAGGTGCAAAAATGTACATGATACAGAAATAAACCAAAATACATAAGCATGTAAATTAAAGCATAGGGATTCATATCTGTAGAGCAAATTCTACTACAGTTGCGTACACATGGTAAGCTTCAAGACAATGGAACTTTGCTTCAGAAAAGCAAATAAGATGTTTCAGAAACATTAATTCAAACTTTTAGGTAGCCAGGCAACATCAAATTTTCCCAGTGATTCGAATAAAAAGATGCAGGAAAAAAAATTAGATTGTTAGAACATTCATTTTTATATTTATAAACATACAACTGTCAGATCAAGCTACAATGTGAAAAATTCATTGCACTTAGAAATTCATGTCTGTAAATTATTTATTAGCTGCCCTCTGAGCAATTTTAACTGCTGAGGAACTTGATGGAAAAATAAATCCACTAAGTGTCTCTGCTTAAAACAAGAATAAAAAACAAAACTGGTGGAGAAGGCATAAGACATGTTGGAACCAACTAGTAATTTTCTGTATTCTGAATTACACTTTTTAGAACCAGAGTAATATCTGCTGTAGCACAAAATAAATGAATACAAGACCATAGATGCTTCTGCTTCCAGCAAAGCTAACAGCAAAATAAAGTTTACTTCAACTAGAAAAAGGCTTAAAATAACCAAGCAAACAAAAAAATGCCCCAAACCAGGATTTAAGACAAACTCTCCAACAGAAATAATTTTAAATTAGGTTTTCCACACCCTAGGTTCTAATTTTTAAAAGATAAATGGAGAATTCCCAATTAATACCCAAAGAAAGCCAAATGTCCTTTCCCCACATGTACAGATGAACCATAGCAACAGTAGTAGAAGACAAAGTCCCAGACAGTAAATTCACATGGGGCAGTGAAGCAGCCTGCACAGAACCCAAGTGAGTGGCTGATCCCAGATGAATCATCAAGTTTCCAAAGAAACAAAATAACTTGAGCTAATGAAACAACTTGTTTGAGAGAAAGAACACAGGAGTCCAAGACATCTACCACAAACCACAGGCTGGACAATAACATTACTGATTTTTTTTTTTATTGCTGTGTTATACAGCATGTCAGGCCCTATTTCCAAAATTGATCTTATAACTTCTATATTCCAATCAACAATTTATGAGTAAAACCAGAATGACTCTGTTACTTGAGCAAATTTAGAGATCACTGTAAAAGTGAAAACATATGAATTGACAGTATCATCCTACAAATGCAATTAGTATTGCCTATCCTTCCTCATTAATTTCATCACAATAACAGAAAAGAATCCAGAGAGAAGAAAGCATCAGAGGCATGGACACCACAGAGAGAATAAATAAGATTAGGAGAACATGGCATGCAGAGAAAGGGAAAATGAGACTCCCATAATAGAGGCCCAAGAGACAATTCTCCATAAAAGGTGAATTACATCGTACCTTTTGTGCTTTCATTAAAGAAAATCAGAAGTGAGAGCAGATGTTTCCAACAGACACCAATGAGCAGGATAAGAAACAACACTTTCCTCAGGTGATTAGATGATACATGAGTCTCAGTAATTGCTGTTTCCTGATCTTGAAAGCTGGACAAATTTCCACAGAATCACACAGAGAATCACAGAATCATTTGGCTGGAAGAGACCTTTAAGATCATCAAGTCCAACCCTACACTGCCAGGGTCCCTAAACCATGTCCCCCAGCACCACATCCACACGGTTTTTAAACACCTCCAGGGATGGGGACTCCTCCACCTCCCTGGGAAGCCCATTCGAACACCTAACTACCCTCTCTGTAAATAAATTTTTCCTGATATCCAACCTAAATTTCCCTTGGTGCAACCTGAAGCCATATGGATTTTGCTTCCACGGTGAGCAAGGAAAGTGGTTATTTTTCTTACTGATGATTCTTTAAAAAAAAAACCATGATGGGCTTTGCTCAAAGAAACACCTGGGTTTTGATCTCATTAGATCAGTGTGGCAATATGAGTCCCAGCCTTTCCAGTTGACATACCTAGTCAAATACCTTGTCCAGTTTAGCATGCCACTTGCTTGACTGGAGTTTTCTCTCTCTCAAAAAAAAAAAGGATCCACTGCCCTGTCAGCACTGTGGAATACATGCAGCAGCTTGCCATCTCAAACATGCTTCTCACTAGCAGTGATAAGTGATCAGCAATGTTGGCTGGATGGAGATGTAAAGGAACAGACAGGAAAAAGTGCTTACTCCCCCTTCCTCACCGCCTCCTGCTCCTATCAGTGTATCACAAACTTCAGCCATTTTCAGCTTTTTCCATATGTGAACTGTGAGAAGTTTCCAATGGAGGTGCAGGACCCTTCAGTATTTATGCAAGTTAAAATCACTGCTCGGAAGGAAGGAGAAAACCAAATCATACATCTTGTCTGTGTCCAAGGAACTGGTAAGATGCAGACTTCTTGGCCACAATATTCTCTGTTCCAAGGAGCAATGTACAGCCCTACAGTATCTGCTTGTAGTCTCAAGGCCTTGGGAGTCTGGGCAAAGGCAGAGGATCACTCCTGCTCCCATATATTTAATTCCATAATTGCTATAAGCAGTGTCCAACACATATGAAAGGTGGTAAGTATGTATATAAAGTGCAGCAATCACAGGAGAGAATATTCAATATGATGGTATTCCTGTTAGTGGATTCCATTCAACAACTTAAATGTTCTTCACATTTGGCATCAAAGTAAGTTCTTGGTAGATTTGAAAACAGTATTTTGCAACTAAGTAAGAAGCTTAGATGAAAAGTCTGTATTTTTCCAATAGACTACTTCAGCAGATGAGATTGAAAAAAATTACTTAGCAGAACTGAGAGGACAAACCATCTCTGTGTGCCATGCTAGTGCAGAAGAGGCCTCCTTCCACGGTGGCCTAAAAATCTCCTTCTCAATCCCTCCTAAACACACACCAGTGACATGGTGACAGAGTAGCATTGCTTTCAGAGACATCAAATAGGGAGCACTATGAGGACATATGGCTTGTTCTTATTTGTGCAGGGAGAACTGGGTCTGCTGAAGGAATAATAGTTACAGGGCAACATGATTTGATTGAGTTTTCAGCAGTTGACAGAAGTTTTAACTCTCCCAACAGCATCTTGTGCTAGTCCTTTGAGCATCGGATTGGCAAGTGTCACAACTGATATATTGACTGGTTCCATATGTGCTTTGCACTTAGACTCCCATGAATGTATGTAGATATATGTCAGTTGGCTGTGGACTACTTCTAAGATAGAGATCAGGTCATCTAGCAATCTGCACTCAAAACAGGTCAGGAAGTGTCACCTTCAATATTCATTTATTTATTGTTTTCTTTATATTGATGTCACTAAGTTTTACTTTCTTGACTGATACTATATACTGGTTTTGCTGGATTTTGGTGGTCTGCACAGAAGTATAAGGCAAAGAACCAAAAACCCCAATCTCTGTTATATTATATAAGCTTCTGCTCCAGCACAGTTGAAGGAGATTGCTGAAGATACAATTCTGCTTTTATGCCTTTGGATAATATGCAGAAAACCATACTGTTCTCCTATAATGGACTAGAAGCTTTCCAGAAAGAAGGGTGCTACTTGGTAACTGAAGTATGAACAAGTCTTATCACATTAATATTTATGAATATCCACATTGCGTGAGCATAGTACAATACAAAACTGGATGGAAGAATTCATTATGCACAGCATATGTTTACTGTTTATTCAGACTAGCCATGAACAATACCGAAAAGGAATGCATCCATTAGAAAGCTGCTAACAGGAAAACTTACTGTGGTATGTTCTGGAAGATGTCATACACCTAACAGAATAAATAACGCATGGAACATTTACCAAAAACCTCAGTTTTACATTTAATAATCATCGCCAGACCAAACTGAAAACGTGCTAAGCAGAAAAGCCAGAACACTGTTTGCCCTTGAAAACCTGAGAGAGAGAAGTATAGCATAGGGCTTGCAAACTTCTATTCAGGAATATATCAATTTTAGGTAAATTTTTCCATTCTATTAGCTGACAAAACTCCACACCGAGCTACAAAAGCAAACTAGGCAGATAAAAGGCATCATATTTAGTTGAGCAGAATGACCTGAATTAATATCCTTCTATATCTGAGACTATTTTGTATGACCTTGAAGCTTAAACTCTCTGGCCATGTCCAGCTCCAAGGCATGTACAAAACCCAGGTACATCCTGATCCTCTATTAGAATGGGGGCACAGATTGCACTCTTTTTTTTTTTCTCTTATTATTTCTTACTGGCACCTTATGTCCCCACTGAAGAAAAACTAGGTATTTTTAGCCAGAAAGGAGCTGGAATGCACTCTGGTGAGATTCCTGATCTTGACAAGCAAATGTGTAAACTCAGGACCCTAATGGATTGCACCTACACTGCAGTTTAGTCATATCTCTGTTTCAAATCTCATTGTACAAAATGGGTCTGGAACACTCCAGCACTGCCTCAAAGTTCTTTCAGAGGATGCACAAGGGTCAGTATTATGTACTCACAGAAAATACTTCCATTTAAGCCTGGTACATATATGGTAGTTTTCTTTACAGAAACATATTAACTGTAAGTAATGTAAAAAAAGAATAAATTGTTGAGACATGCAACTTTACCTTGGTAGGTATCCCAACCAGCAGGGTAAATGACATAGGAGATAATTTCAAAATATTACACACTTCACACTCACTGAAAATCAGGCTTAAGGATGTATGAACACCTACTCCATGTTAGACATCACACAAGTGGGATTAATAAAGAAAAAAAAATCACTCCTCAAATCTTGAGCTTTGGCCTCCTTTTTTGAATTTGTTTTATTTCCTACTGGACAAATTTTGAAGAACTGCTTTAAATTACTGTAATAACAGTACTTAAGATTACAGACAGAGCTCTCCCTGCCTATTTTTGAAGTAGAAGCTGAAAAAAACAGGCAGAGAAAAAAAAAATGTGTCTGAAGTGTTGTAATACACCCCCTCTTTCTGTCTCTAATACAGCTACAAAGGATGTGTGAATCTGAAAAAAACAAGCAATGTAAAATAATTTTAACCTTCAAAAAAATTAATTAGGTTCCATCTGATATTTATAAAACCACATAAAGATTTCTTAATTCACCTAGAACACTATAGCTCGATGTCCCATTTTGCTGCTAACAAACTGAAACGAGTAGTAAAATTGTCTTCCATCTACTTTATCCAGTAAAGAAGCTTGCATCAGTATTTCCTGACACCAGAAACTGAGAAGGATGTGGGAATAGTACAAGCAAAATGACTGTAGTAGCATTTAAGATTTGATGACATCATGAAGCAATAAAATCTGAGTTTTTAGAGCTGTTTTGAACACATCCACATACCTCAGGCTCTGTGTGTATAAACCCATAGCAATATTCCACTGTAAAAGTGTATGAGTTGGCATCTCACTTGTGATCAAAGCAATGTGGCCTCTGTCCAATAGCCTTCCAAATACACAGAGATGAACAACATGTACCACAAAGACTATGTGGCCCTTGAGAGACCTCCAGAGACAGGTATAGTGGTTCAGTGAAAACATCTTATGCAAAGGCAAGAAAGACAAGCCATACAAAATGTGTCCTCCTCTGCTTTAGGGCTGATTCCTGTTACAAGTCTGGAGCCTATTAGAATTTGGAAATTTTCAATATGTTAGATGACCTTTATCTCAGTTGAATTCAGCTACATAAGGTGTCACCTTCTCTTATCTGTAGTGCCACTACTCTCACCCAAGTCAGCAGGCAGTAGGAAGTACATGATGCTCCTTCTCCATAACTGTTCCTGCCCACACTAGAGATTCTTCTTGACTGATGCTTCAACAAATATTTGGAAGAAATTTCATCATCTTGTGTATGTCTTCCTACTCATCCAACAAATGCGTGAAATTAGTTATAAAAGCACATGCAGAATATGTAACATCCAAGTGTCTGATTAACTGAATGATAAAATAGCAGATAGAGAAATGCTAACTCATCGCATCAATTCAATTAAAGCCCTTGATATCTTTCAGTAAATTCCTTTCAAATCCTGAAATAACCCAATAATTCAACATGAGGTATATATAGAAATAAGCAACACTGTCTACATATAACGCAAACATATATGAATCAAGAAACTCCTTCCTGTATATGCAATGCTGAATTGGCATTTTGTTTTGTCTGTTCTTCCTCAACTAGAGAATAAAATGTACACTTAATTCTACCAAAGTAAGCCATAGCACTGACTAGAATTTCAAGTGCTTATTCATACTCTTAGATGTATTGATTAAAATCCTATAGAACTTCTGCTTGTCCTCCTTATGTGACATGATGCACACTTTGTGGCCAGGATTTTATAAAACTTTTTCAAAGTGAAACTTTCAGTGACTGGCATTCAAATGACATTTTTTAACACAAAGTACAAATCTTGAATTAATTACTTCACCAGCAATCTGATGTTTAACATTTTTTTAACTGATGACAACTCTTATAGGAACCATGTATCTCTGAAGAGTAAACTTATGTTAATGTCACAAAACAGCCATTTTAACTTCATAAAGCACAGTGTATAGGGTGTGATTCACATATTACACATTCACTGAGATATAACACCTTTGTCCTAATGCATTACTGGGATCTGGTTTTGGATACCTCCCTTGATGTCTAATATGCAATCTAATCATGCAAAGTGATGTGGGACAGAACATCTACCCACTAGGAAACTGTCAAAAACTGAGATTGTTCTTTTGCTTCAACTCCCAAAGGAGAAAACAGATGTATACCTCAGATATTAGGAATAAATAATGCAATGACTACACAATCTTGTAACAAGGTTTCTTCCCCTTCTATTCAGATAATAGAAACTTTTTATATCTTCCAAAGAGATTTTCAAGGGCAGTTGCTTTGATTGGACTGCCAAGAGTCTTGCTGTAATATGTCTTATAGACTCAAAACTTCTTCATTTGTCACCATGATTTTTTTTCTTAACATCTACAATATCTTCTCTCTCTTCCTTCACTCCCTAGTTCTCTTTCACCTCCTCTCTTACTTCCTGTTCCTCAGATCCTTTCTTCAAATATGTGACTCCCTTCTTAGCTTCATCCCTCTTGTCTTACATCAAGAAATCTGAAATAATAATAAAAAGACTCTAAAACTTTAGCTTGAAGGAAGGAGGACTGCTTTCTGATACTTGATTTTTAGGGACTATTTTACAGAGTATTTTACACTCAAAGTGCAAAAACATCCTATAAGAAATATGAGGGAGAAGGAGAAATTTGGGAAAAAAATCCACTGTAGAAATTCAGGAGGCTGTTTAATTGACTCAGAGGTGCCAAGCCCACCCACTTGGAAAGCCAAGAACCCTACTGGAACTGACTGAGCTCCCCTTTAGTGCAGAAGCTCAGCCACTAGGTGTGTAGTACAGAACTAAGACTGCAAGTTACAGGAGTCTTAACTGGCACCACACTAACTGATTTTCTGAATTATATTTTCTGGCATTTGTTAGATCTAAGCTTCTGTGTCTGTAGTACAGTGGTAACATTAATTAGAAAGTCTTCATCACAAGAAGTACTTCAGGGTTTTACCAGCAATTTACTGATCTCATTCTACTCAATACTACAAACCAGCCATCAACCACTTTCCCTATGCAATGATGCACTTCTCAATCAGCAAATTTCACCTTGTTTTTCTTAGCTTTCTGATGCTATTTCTATAAATAATGGATTAAAACAGTTGCAAAACCCCTCCTTCAGAAAGTCTTAGAGCAATGCCTTTCTGATGCTGAAGATGTTTCTCTGGGCACTGTATGTTGCATGTAAACCATGTCCCCCAGCACCACATCCACATGGATTTTAAACACGTCCAGTGATGGGGACTCCACCACCTCCCTGGGCAGCCCATTCCAATGCCTAACCAAATTGCAGCATTGCTTTCTCCATGCAACTTTGTTATATCAAAAGAAGCATTGTTCTAATTACCTTCATCACCCAAAATACATTTGCTAAACTACCAGCCATTAGTCTATCAAATCTCAGTGAAATAATAACTTCTGATAATCCTACTGCCTCCCCTCTCCAGGAAAAACAAAACTAGCCTTATCTTCAGTGTCCTCCTAGTCTGACTTATCTTCTATAGCCATGAGAAGATACCAGCAAACAATAAGTCCTTTAAGAGACACAAGGAAGGAAAAGAAGTATCTGAAAAATTCACATGTCCCCAGAAAGCAACACTTATTATCTACAGCATGAACATTTAGCAAATACAGGTTGGAAGACACAAGAGCAACATATGTGTAAAAGGGTCATGCTGGGTTTGCAGCTTCCCAGAGCCTTCAAGGATCATTGCCTAACCAGGTCTGACTTTATGCTCAGTGGGAAACACGTTCCTCATGAACACTTTCCTAAGTATTGTTTCCTCAGTATTATCTCTAAATCAGCAGCACACAATACAATATTTTCATATATGCAAAATGCTGACTGTTGAATTCATATCAATTATTTTCATATAATTCCTCATGTGCTCTGAGACAGTTGGCTGCTGGAGCTAACGTGCACTGGCTGTGTAGACAAATTGCTATTAGCAGCTCAGATATTAGCAGCTATTTACAGTTTCTAGGTGTGGAAAATAGATACTTATTTTTCTTTTCCTCTATATTCAGATTTAGTAACTTTTCTTTTAGGAAGATCTTAAAGCCAAATGTCTTAAAATCTTCGTCTTACAGTCACTGGCATGTTGTAAAACTTTGGTCTCAACTTGTAGATGATTGAGCCTCCTTCCTTGCTTTTTCTTGCCTCTCAAATTTAGCACATTTTCTGTTGATACTTTGGCTGAAAATGAACAGTGGGTCTAAACACACAAACAGATTGCATGGAAGCTCTATCTCAGCTCCCATTTCAAGACAGTTCAGGGAATCTGCATATCCTTTTTAGGGAATTTAGAGGGAAACTCCATACCCTTATTTTCCAACGGTAACTTTGATTTTTGGAGTTGTTTGGAAGGCAAAACCTGCAAAGAGCTTTTCCAGAATATTAAAAATAATTGAGATAATGAAAAACTAATAGACTTTAGCTTAGAGGATTGCAAAGAATAGGCTGTCATTGTTCAGAGAGCCCTGTAATAGAGCACCTTGTTAATTAGAGATGATTCACGAATGACTTGCAATATACTCTGGTAGTTCTGAACAGCACTGATATTTTCGTATTGAGCTTGTATCTACTCAGGAGTAATGAAGCTTTAACTTTAATTAAAAGAAAACTTTTTATAAGCCTGTAGGTTCAAGCAACACTGAAGTACAGAAAATTAGCATGTCTTTACTTAGATGGTCCCTACTACAGGACATCTAAGCACCTGAATAGCAACTGTTGATGAGAAAGCAATATTATTACTACTTTAAATGGAGAAACGGGCAATGACACATGAAACTATTTGCTCAAGGCCTCTCAACAAGTCTGTGACAGCATTAAGAATAGAATGGGGTTCATCTTAAATACAGTCATCCTCTTACAGCTCCATGCCTCATCACATAATACCATCTGCTTCACTTGATGGCATCCATGGCTTTAGGTAATGATCATTACAGTGGTAGAGTTTGACACTGTAACACCTCATGGCTACTGATAGAGGAGTTCCCATGCTCTGTCACCTTCCCTCCTCCTTTCCCTTAATACTTTCTCTTGCTTTTTTCCAATGAGTCTGGAGTGGATTGGTCCAAGGAACAGAGGAGATACCCTACACACACAAATTTTCTGCTGGTTTAGCTCCTGAACTGGTCCCTGAGGGGCAGGATGAGCTTAAGCATCTGAGCAAAGGGAGATTATGGAAGCATGCAAGAGTAGGAAGACAGGTCTGCACCTTTCCAGGGCAACTGACCATGAGGTGGGCTTAGCTGCAATGCTAAGTGGCACCTTTCCTGGTATGGTAACTTGATTTTATCTGAGTCTCCATGTCTTAGCTGCCATGTGCTTTTTTGTCTTTAATATTTATTTTATGATATATTTTACTTGTAACCAGGCTCCCTCTTTAAACTGAATTCAGAATAGCTCTGATCACAGGTGAGGATGTAGTGTTTTGGTTTAGAACTGTCAAAGTTCTATCCTGGCTTTCCATGGGCCAGCACGTGCAGACAGTAGCACACAGGGGAGCCACATGGCTGCTGCCAAATCTATTGCAGATTTACATCTCCAATTAAATTTAGCAGAAAGAAAAGAAAGTAAATATAACACAAATGCAAATATCTAGCCTTTTTACTTCTCATTTAGGACTCCTGGCAATTATGTACAAGCATGTCTCCATTTAATTCAATAGATGAAAATACATGTGAGCAGTATTTTGGTCTGGAAGGGATTAGTCATCTGCAAAAGACTCCCTGCATCATTCACTGTTCTCAGGATCAAGACCTTTTTTATAGTCAGCTCTTCAGAGGAGGTGCATGTTCTCTATATAAACATTAAGCACATATTAGGTTTTTGACTAATATAAAAATAACAGTGTAAAGATCAATAATTACTGCATCTTAATTCATGTAAGTAAAACATTTTGTAAAATGTAGAAATGGCTAATCAAAGATGATGTGAAAAAGCACAAAGAACTCAGAACCTTTAATCATTTCCAATACAGGAAAACAGTAACGTTATTTAATAACTACATGCTCCAACAATTTGCATTTCATATGTTTAGCTTCATTGTGTATCTAATAATACCATGTTAAATACAACAGTGTGAACATCTTTTATTCACTTATCAGAATAGCTGTTGATTGTGCTTTCAAATACTTTGTCTTTTTCATTAATCTGAGCTTTGCCAGATCCCAAACTAAAGTACAATCTCTTTACAACAGAAGTTTACAGCCAAATAACTATAATTACAGAAACCTAAGATAGTAAAAGCATGCTTGAATGTAAGCTGTATTCAGCTTTCAAGCACACCTATTACACACCTGACACTCTATTAACAGCAATATCATCACTGCAATTTTCATTTATCAAGGAAAGGTTTTGCTATATTTTCTACCTAAGACTTCCTTCTCCAGGGAAACTTTCATGTGTCCAAAAAAAAAATCCATACCCTACAACTCACTGTCATTATGCGCTGTGCTTTAGAAAGCATTTTTTTTCCCAGTAGATGCTTCCACAAAGAAGTTTTTAACATAAAATGCAACTGGCAATGCACCTTCATTACAAAAAAAAAAAAAAAAAGAGATTTGTCAGTGCATGCTGAAAAGACTAATATAAACTCCTGAAATAACATTTTTTTTCAGTACTTTTATTTTTCTTGTCTTTCTAGCACATAATGATTTCATATACCACATATGTGCACCTACCACCATCTTGTCTGAGAAGCTGCAGGGTCACTTTATCTTACATGCCAGCCTCATGCTATACCAGTGTCCAGCTTGTGACAGCTCCTAGGGAGCTTTCTTAACAATCCAGCAGTTTAAAAGCTTTTGTCTTGCTTTATGTAAGTTTTATATATAGCATCTCATAGGTGGAGAATAAGATGGAGTGGTAACACTTAAATTTAAAGCTTATTTCGATTCGCATTTTGATTTAAATTCTTTTTTGAAGAACCTTATCCTCCTTCTATCCATATTATCTTTCCCAGTTATCAGTAGGATGCTGCTCATGTATTTTGCAATGAGTCTTCCCAAAGCAATCATAAAACAGACAACACGACACCTCTACAACAACTTTCTGCCCTTTAAAGTGTGAATTTTTGCAACTTCTTAGCACCCTCCTTTCCCCATGCATAATTCTGCTTTTCTAAAGGGAAAGCTGGATTTTGGTGGGACCTTCATCCTCTATCATGTGAAAGATCTTACTGCTATTGTCTCCACAGAAGTCTGTTATATTCTAGACAATCCAAGATATGAACGACTCCTCCTTTAGCAGGAATTTCTACCTAGTGATATAAATATGGCAAATACCAAATATGTGCAGCCACAGGTGGTCCAACAGCAACAGCTGAATGTGTAGAATAGACACGTCCAAATTAAACAAGCAGGGAATCAAAGAAAATCCAGAACAAAGAAAGTTACTTCTTAATTTCAGCCCAGATGTCTGGTAAGCACATAATTAAAGGAAGATTTCCTTATTAAAATGTGTGTGCTTTGGGAGTTTTGTTTTTACACACCGGGCACACAGCTGCCATACTTGTTATTTGGGTGATCCTGTTAGAGTTAGAATAATGGCAACAGTTTTTCAAAGTAAATCCCTAAGTGCTGCTGCTTTCATTTTTTACTAACACTAATTGGTACTATAACAAAATTAGAATGCTACTGAAATCTGTGATGCTGGATGAATCAAAAGCAAACACAGCAGAATTAGCACTATATTCTGCACTGAGTGCACTGCCAGCTGGGCAGAGTTATGCCAAGTAGATAACTGTGAAAAGTCCACTTGAAATCACAATTGCCTGGTGCCGTGGAAGGCCATTCTCTGAAGATGAATTAGTGTAGCAGCAAGGGCATGCACTGGGTCTGACTGAGCTGGGTTTAATCCTCCCCACAGCAGCCCTGACAGTGCTGAGCTTTTCATTGAGAGCTGGGAAGGTGCTGATCACACCCCTGTATCGTGGCTGCTGCTGGGCAGGGCTCACACAGCACCAAGGCTGATGTTCAAACATTCCCCCTGCACTGGGATGGGCAAAATCTTGGGAGGGGACAGGACTGGGACAGCTGAACCAAACTGACCAAAGGGATATTGCATACCATGGGACATCAGCTGAACTGTATAAGCTAGAAAAAGTAGAGGGGAGGGGAAGAGAGCAGGGCATCTGCTTGTCCTCTGGAGCAAACAATAGACATTTGAGCCCTGCTTCCTGGAAAAGGGGCCAGACATCACCTACTGATGGGAAATAGAGAATAAATCTTGGTTTCCTTTTGCTTCCATGCACATGGCCTTACTTCAATTTTCTTATTAAACTGCCTTTGTCTTAACCTATAAGTTTCATCTTATTTTCTCCCTCTGGTCCAGCTGAGAGGAGGAAGGAGAAGGAGTAATAGAGCAGCTTGGTGGGTGTGTGGTGTCCAGCCAAGGTAAAGACACTCCAGGAGTGCAGGGGTGTAGTAATGTTGCATTCAAAATTTGAGTTAAAGCAATGTGACTTCTGTTGCAAGTTTTCACTGTTCTCATATTAAATCAGACTTTCAGTTAAAGTAATGCTCTAATTTTGTATCAACAGCAGTACCCTTTAAAAATTCCCTCCACGAGAATGACAATGTGAGTCATTTTTCCTTCTTCTTTGTAAACCAGAGAAATTTGATATATATTAAATCACTGCATTTACTAGGAGGTAGGGCATTAATACACACCCAGCTCAGAAAACAGGACATAAACTTGCTGGGAAAAAAGAGGTTCAGTGTGCAGTGTAAGTTTTCCTTGTGTTCAGAAGCAAAAGAATCCTCTTGAGAGCCAGTGCAGCCAGCAAGTCACTGTGTAAAAGCTCAAACTTCCCTGCAGTTTTGAGTATTTCCACAAAAAAACCACATCAAAATCAAAACAGATCAGAGAAAGCAATGTTTCCCTCCACAATTTATATACTCCTCATCAACAAGGTAATTAGAAGCAATTCAGCCATCTTCAAATATTTATCAATCTCATTTATTTAGATTGTTAATCCCAACAAGGATTAGCACCAACTCAGGAGGTCAAAGTGATTTTTTTCTCAATGACACAGCTTTCAGGAGCTACCCAGCAGCTCAGTCACTTGGATATTCTGATAAAGAAGCATTCAGGAGAGTAGATTTTTTATTAGCCACTGATAAATCACTGCTGTTTCTTTTTAGTTTCATGGCTGATTTTATTCTCCTGTTTTGCTTCAGGAATCTTGGGGAGTGAACAAGAGAACAGAGAAGAGTAGGAGAGATTGCAAAAAGAGGAAGAATTAACTGGATGGATGTGTAGCTTCAGGGTTACCAAAATCTGTGCCACTGATTTCTGCTTGAAAATGGAACTGCAGATTTTAATTTTCATTTAAAAAAAAAAAAAAGAAAAAAGGAAAGATGACAGTAGAAATTACAAAGGACTACAAACGTGTTTACACAGAATGTCAGAATAAAATACTTTCAACCTGTCTGGTTTTTGAAACCAAACCTGAGAAGTGGTTACTAAATATCTTTCTTATCAGACTTTTTACTGTTGTTCCCGCAATAAATTCCTAGTAAGGAAAACAAATGTAAATTTTGTTCTTACAGAATGACACAGATGACCTCATAACACTTCTGAAAGAGGCAAAATGTTCCACATAAATCTTTACAGAATGGAGTAATTTGTTTCTAATTCCTTAAACCAGTAAACAGATGACATAGCAAAATTACACACATCATCTGAATGACAGTTGAAGCTATTATAGATATATTCAGGATCAAAACAGGTTTAGTGCTCAGTCCCCTACCATCAGATCTCAGAGATTTATGTACTTCCCTGCTTGCCAATTTAGGAGATGATCCGGAACTGCATTTATTCCCCTTGCACCTCAGTTTTTATGCAGAATAAATCCACATGCAAAGGCAATTTGCTGTGTGATGTTCAGGGAAGTTGGTCTGTAAATGCCTTCATAAAACTCACTTGCCACATCCATCACAGAGTTCTTTTTTAGCACCTCCTGAGTTTAGCCCCTTCCTGCAAAGCTGCTTTACAGATATTATCCATGGTTATTCTTCAATGGAAGGTAATACATGACATCACCTACAGCTGAGCAAATTCTCTCATCCATCACAAGTCTCTCCATTAAAATAACATTCATTATAATTAACAGAATCATTATCATTTAACTACAACCTCCCATGACCTGCCCTGTTAAAAAGACCTAAAATTGTATAAAACTATAGTTTGCAGCACCACCTCCTCCTCCATATCACTAGAAGGGGCCACGATGCAAACAGATGTAGTCTGAGCAGTGACAGGGACAAAGACATTTCTACTTGACTCCTGGAAATGAAAACTCACCTATTTATAACATCTGATCTGCTCTAGTATTAAATCTCAGAGTGATGACAGAACATTTGGTCCCATGTTGGGCCAAGAGAGATTGAACTGCTTAACAGCATCTGTGCTTTTTGCAAGTGCCATGCAGTGTCTTTGTGCCAGATACTTCTGTATGGTGCATGAGCACATACTGCTTGGAAATGTAACAACTAGTTAATAACAGCAGCAAGGAGTTACCATTTTAAGAGAGAAGATGTCTTAGAAAAACTTGATTTTAATATCTTCCCTAATTATTCAGAAATCTAATGGATCTAACCTCTCTGTGGAGGGTGAGTCTGAATAATGTTCTTCTCAAAAGATTCATTATATCAAAGAAAGGGGAAGTATAAGAGATGCAAGAGCCAAAACCCAAGTTATTGATTAGTTGCAGAGATTTTGAAAAGGAGATGTGTCAATAACATCAACAGATTTAAATCTAAAGCAGGCACACCATAAATGAGGAATTTGGAGCTTGAAAATGACAGTGTGGAGATATTTTCCTATTCAGGTGATGAATATTGGTAAAGACTAACAGCATCTCTAAACCACTACAATTACTTTCTAT
Organism: Ceyx melanurus; assembly: GCA_024611195.1. NCBI lineage: Eukaryota > Metazoa > Chordata > Aves > Coraciiformes > Alcedinidae > Ceyx > Ceyx melanurus. The sequence goes on from JANHGL010017418.1 coordinate 79,255, forward strand.
ATTCATCCAATATATGTTTTAAAACCTATACATGAATTTGTTATAATTTTTGTAACTGATCTTTGCCCTTTTTTTTTTAACCCCAGGTGACAGAGAAATTATGTGGAACTAAATTCCCACCACTGAATGAGATTTGTCTCTGGTCTGTGTTCTATATTGTGCCCTGTATATATAAAGTGATATGAATATGATTTATTCTGCATATTACTAGGTTTTATTCATAGTAGTATGACAATCATTATTTGATAGTAACAAAAACTCTTAAAACAAAGAAATAATGTAATACAGTTGTATTATAATTTGTTTAGGGAATGCATGATCATTTACTCATATTCATTTAAAATAATATGTTAATCACAAATTGTGTTAATATGAGCTGTTAATAATGTACTTTGTATTCAGACAGGCTCACAGGCACTAAACCAAAGAGAGAAAAAGAATACTTACACCAGCTGTGTGACAACCAGACTAAGGCCAAACTCTCCAGAAACAGTGAGTTTCGAGCTAAGACAAAGCACAGAAAGCTTTGGCCCCACCAAAGTCTTTGGCATAAGGTCAGTGGTGACTGGAAAAGGGTTTGGTGGAATTATGTTGGTCTAGGTGATCCTGCTCAGGCAGGGGGGTTGGACTAGATGATCTTCTAGGTCCCTTCCAACCCCTAATATCTGTGAATCTGTGAGTAACTGCACATGCCTATCTGGTTGGGTTGTAAATGATAAGTAAAGGCCAGACTCAAAGCAGAGGTATGAAGACTTGAAAGCTGTTCATCTGTTTTTAAACCCTGCTCACAACTGCCCAGGCTCCTGACAGACCCCCCAGCCTCTGCTTCCAAGTCCCATTTAGTGCCCCTGAAGTCCAGCAAATTGTGCTGAAGCAGAGGCAACCTTAGAGCACATGAAACAGAGAAAAAAAAAAGGCTCATATCACATTTCTGCCATTACCATGACATATATGCACTGCCTCGACCTCATCAAAGAGCATGCCACACAACCCAGTCCCTCTCCTGAAGGACTATAAGGGCAGGGAGCAGCAAATACACAGGGTGAGAGAAAAGTATTCAATGGCCACAGTCCCCATGCAGACAGCTGCATCCCACGTTTCCAGCTCTCAGCTCCAGGCAGGAGGATTCGTCCCTTTTTACCCTGAAAATACCATCATGTGCTGCAATTTGGTACTGCATCATGCCAAAGCAAAATCTAATCCGAGTTGACTCTCTCCCAAAAATGGGTAGAGATTAATCTTCTCTGATGGCAGGAAATAAATTGCTGGTACTACAAATAGATTTCATGCTTTGAACCCTTGTCATGTCATGACTGAATCAGAGGTGACACGGCGGGGAGAGCAGAAAGCTCATTAACATCCATCAACATGTGGTGTACAATATGCTAACTTCAAATTTATCTTTACCCCAACACAGTTTTGTTCCTTTAGTACTAGTCAACTAATGAAAAGTACAGCAGTTTGGGTATTTTGACAGAGAAAGAACACAGTGAATTAAACTGGAAGTGGCAGCAATACAGAGCCACTGAATGAGGAGGAGGAGGAAGGAGATTGTGCTGCCCACCCCACACAGTAACAAAGGTTAGAGGTAAAAATAAGTTTGCCAAAATGCCATAACTGGTTGGATATATTCATCTCGTGAGTGTGACAGCAGTGACCCTCTCTGCAAACAAGGAGGTGGGACCTGAAACTGCAGGAAGTGCTTCATTTTATTCACTGACACTTTTTCTCTTCAGTGCAACCTGAAGAGAATAATGCCCTTCTAACTTTAAAACATATGAAAAGTTTCTGCTGCAAAGAAACTGTTATTTCAGGACTTGGCTGGGTCAGGCAATATATATGACCTAATAATTTGTACAAGAAATCAGATGGCCAAAGTCCAGACAGCCTCTATTACATGCCCTGCAGGGCTCCAGGAATATTTTAGAGGACAGAGATGTTTGGCTCCTTGGGATTCTACAATCTTCAGGTAAAACTAGCTTCTAGAGATAAGATAGCATATAACAGGTTCCAGGGAATTGGAGCTTTTGACATTATTTAGTTTGGGTCATTTCTTCCCACTGATGGAATTCATCCTGCTCAGCATACCCAGCCCAGCTGACCTTACACTGTTATTAAAAATATTTTCAATCTTTATGGAGCAGTCCAAGGGCCAATGATCACAAAGCAAGAGTAGCCTGTGTAACATGGAACCAGGACCTACACTAAAATGCAGTTTGTACTATGCTAGAATATAATACACATTCAGGACCTGTAATACAAAGTCTCTTCAGCTGGTCAAAATGGAATAAGTATGATGCTAGCAGACAGCATCTGACATTTTTCAGCTTCATTCTTAGGCATAATCAAACCAGGTCCTCTCCACAGCAATAGGAAATCTGAGGACAAGCTACAACTTGACAGTTTTAGGCCTGTCCACTCCTAACTGTTTCTAATACAATGATAATAATAGTTTAAACAAACATTTTTCTCAAGGACTCTGATCACTTCTTCAAAGAAATCAAACAAAGAAGGAAAACAAGTCATATTAAATATATACTGAAAAATCCTTTTTAAATTGCCTGTCTGGAGAGTTTCAACTGATTTCCATATTGTGCATTATGGCATGAAATGATTTCTCAGTGTATTTACTTCATTTGACACTGAATCAAATTAAAGAATACAAAATAAAAAAGTTCACAGGGTTTGGGTTGTGAATGCCATTGCACATTGCAGTCAAAATGAAGATTTGCTGCTTGAGAAGTGGGAAGGATAATTTCCTATCTGGGTCATGTAGTGGTTCCCAGCAATCCCCCTATCCATAGCAACCTGCAGCTGACTGCACAGCATGCATCAGAACAAGCACTAATGGAAGCAGCCAGCCCAACTGAGAGGAACCACAGCAAACTGGTCCAACACACTGCAATTGACTGGCAGAGTCCCAGAACAATTTATGGAGCTTAGCAGTAAATACACAGTGTTGTGGCTGGATGCTTAATACGAAAGAAGAAGTGATGCCTGCATTACAAATACAGACTTCTCCATCTCTCCACTACTTTATGCATGAAACTGTAAATGAAGACAGGGACTAATGCAACGAAAATATTATTAATATTATTTTTTTTTTAATGAAAGTAGCAGAATTCAGAGTAGAATTAAAACATATCTAAAAATGTGGTTCTAGAGAGCTGAGAAGCCACTGTGACAAGACCATTTTTAATTTTTTGCCACTGAACAATTACTATTTTTCAGACTGGAAAAGAGTAAATGAAATATTTTCTGAAACTTGCTTTACAATTTTAAACATGCACAACAGATCTAGATTAATCTAGATGTACACTGGGCTGAAACAAGTATTTCACTGTCATCCCTCTAACTTTGATGTACATACACAAAACCAATATATAAATCCACTGTGCAGATTAATAAGTGTTACATACTTCTTCTTGGGTGCATTTGGAAAAGTGATTCTCAAGAATTTATACTCTAAACTGACACGAGACCAAAGTCATAAATTTCCTAATTAAACACTAAGACACTCATAAAGAAAAGGCAGATTACAAAGACAGTCAAACTCCCATTCTTCAGTTCACTAAGGTTTACAAAGTTGCAGGGTGGGGGTCAGGGGCAGGGTGTCAATTTTGACAATTTCAGGGGAAAATAATTTAAAAAACAAACCAACAACAAAAAAAACCCCAAACCCAAAGATAACAAAAATCTCTACCCCATTAGAGTTCAATCTCTACATCAGGTAGCTACAGCAGAGGCCACTGCCAAAATCATCTACACCACTGATATTGAGGAAAGCTAGAGAGGTGACCTAGAAGGCTGGAAGTAATGGTTGCCCATGAAAACATAAGATCATTTGAACAGCAGAAAGTGGATATAAATTTCTTCTTGGATTTCTAAAAGTATTATAACAACTTTTCTTATTAACAGCCTGAAAAAATAAAATAAAATTT
>JANHGL010017419.1:0-39676 GCA_024611195.1 Ceyx melanurus
TGAACCAGATCACAATCCATGGTAGGACCCAGATTTTAGAGCACATATGTAAAACAGTCCAGAGCACTTGACTATCATGCTTTTTGCTGATGACATCACTGACATAAAAAAAACCCCAAACCACAGTCTACAACAGTTCTTCAGTGAGAGAAGCATAATCTTGCAAAGAGTGAGACCTGAACAAGAAGACATTTTATCTGAGGACATCTAACTGTTTTAGAATTATTAACGGGATATTTAGATGCTTAATTTTGGCATGAGGTCTAAGAAGAAAGGAAAACAAATTATAACAGTATTGTTTGATTCACATGACTCACTTTGAGTGACCGTTCATCCTCACAGAAATCTTGTGTCTCATCAGCTGGATCTCTGTGTCTGTTCTGTTGGCTCCAATGGGAGCTGTATGTTACATTTAGGCAACCAGAATTGCATGTCACCTCAGATATCCAATCAGTACCCAGAAGATCCTTAGAAATCTCTTTGGTCACAGTTTAAGTGGACTGGCTCTCATTTCTTATTTGTAAATAACTTAAGTTTTGATGCTGTGTTTCTGTTTCTCTTCTACCATTGGTCTTTTGAGGGGTTTGGGTTTTTTTTGCCTTTCTGAATGATCAGAGTGAACAGAAGTACACAAATGCTTTGGATGGTTTGAAAAGTACTATTTGGTTCAGAATGTAGAGGCAATCTGTTGCAAACACTTTATAGTTGAATGAATACGTGCATTGTCTACATTGACCCTATTTTGCTTGCAGACTCCACCTTTCCTCTTTTCAAGCCTCAAGTCTCTGAGTCCATAATTCAGAAGTGTCAAGCTAAACATGAAGGATGATGGTTTATTAAATTTTCAAAATGCATTCCATATGTAACAGACCTGCTGGAAATAGTGAGAGCAGTTATTTGAAAAAAGGATCTTGCTTGTCCCGTTCAATCATGACTGCAATAGCTGCAGGCAATTGCTTTGCCTATCGGCCACTCTGAATTATTGACTGGATTAGTAGACTGGGTGCAAGTTAAGGAACTCTCTTCTTTCAATATTTCTGCAAAATGGCAAGTCCAATTCTCTACTGTGGCTGTGGTCAATTCAATAAAATATAAGGTTAAATAAAATTAAGATTGTTCAGTCCCTGAACAGAAAAGACTAATGAAATTCACAGCTGGACTAGACGCTTCATTTAGCCTATGCTACAAATGGAGAAAAATGAACTAATGATAGAGTTAAAACAGTATGTCAGATTTAAGTCTCCCACACTTTGTCAATTTGGAATTAGAAGAATTTTATATTGCTTTAGTGTACATTTTTTATTTGGCATTAAACAGAATGCTGTTGTTTCAAGACTTATTCCCCCCCACACACCACCTTGTGGAGGATTAAAAAACTTATTCCTCTGTCCTGGAAGACATAAAAGCAGGAACATGCACATTATTTAGCTGTTTCCTCAACCTGTCTTCTGCCATCATTCATGACACTGAAATCAATTAATGATAATGAAAGCTTTTTGTTTGGTTTTGTTTTCAGTAAAAAGAAAAAATAAGTATCTAAACAGAATTAAAGTCACTGAAGTTTCTTATTTCAGCATGTAAATTTATATATATATATACATATAATTTTTTAAAAAATAACTCATAGTTTCCTGACAGGTACAAACTGACAAGTAAATAGTGACTTAAAAAGCTTACATTTGCCACCTAAAAGAAAAAACAGAAACAAACAAAAAAATTTTAGATGCTCTAGCAGCTCCATTTACGCTCACCACTAAAAATTATCACGTTCATCATGGTTTGTACCATGGTAGCTGATTTGCTGCAGTTATTTACCCATTAATTATGAGAAAGTAGGCATGGGGAATCTCATATTGCATTGTAGCTGCTGATTTATATTGATTACTTAATGGTGATTTCCATGTCAAAATTAGTTCCTTAAGATTTTTTTCTATTAAAACAAAGATTGTGAGGATTCTAAAAACCAGCTCTAAACACAGTCGAAACATCTACTATAGCAAATTTGTCTGAGTTTTTGAATGCTTTATGTCACTGGAGCTACACAAAGAAGCCAGAGTACAGCAGTAAATCTGACCTTTGATTTTCATAATCAGGTTTATATTGCTTCCTATCATAAGTATCTGAGCAACTTCTATGTTGTGTGAATGGCTACATCCTGTTTCAGACACTTTGTATAGAAGGTACTTATGACTCGTTTTTATACCCATGCTTTTCTTCCTTGCCTTTGCCTTTCCTTTCTTAGGATTGTATCACCACATATTATGTAAGGCTTGTTTGGAAAATTCTAAGAAAGTACCTTCCAAGTAAGTGTGATGTATGATCTGATTAACATTTTAATGAATTGAGAGAACTAATAATGAAAGATGCATTATTTGCTATGTAATTTATTTTAAAAGACCTAATAGCCTACTCAAATATAAACAAAAGTTAGATAAAACTTTAGAACATCAAAGAAAAAAGAAAGATATCCCTTATAATGAATATTCTACTTAGAAAATATCTTAAGTGGAAATATTCTCACTAGCACCATAAACACTAACTATGGACCAGACCAGAGGGAATGTGGTTCTAAAGGGATCTGGACAATCTCTGCAGCAACTCTGCAAAGAATTTTCCTAAAAGCAAATTCTTCCCTTAGATGTAACAGCTCTGAATATAATTTTTTTTAAAATGTAACAAATTATGAATCTTAGATGATTAAAAACTGGTTTCACAAAATTGAGCAATACCATCATCAGTACACGTGTTACTGGGGAAATCCCACCTTCAGTTTTATTAATTTTATTAATTTTATTTTTGTGTATTTTATTTTGTATTAGCAATAAATTTCTAGCAACTTCCATGGATCCTGAGCTTCAAATAATAGCTTCAGCTACAATTGTAAAACTGCTTAATGCATCCATTTCTCACTCACTATCTTTCTGGTTTTCCCGGACAAATATAAAGTGAAATTATTTAGAATCATAGAATAGCTCAAGTTGGAAGTGACCCATGAGGATCGAGTCCAACTCCTTGCTCCTCACGGGACTATGTAAAACTAAATCAAATGACTAAGAGAATCATGCAGATGCTCTTTGAACTCTGACAGTCTTGGTGCAATGATGCTTCCTTAGGGAGCCTGTTTCAGCACTTACTTATAAGACTAAAAAGATCACAGAATGGTAGAGCTTGGAAGGGAACTCAGGTGATCGTCAAGTCCAACCCCCCTGACAGAGCAGGATCACCTGGAGCAGGTTAGACAGGACTGCATCCAAATGGAGTTTTAATATCTCCAGAGACATAAACTTCACAGTCTCTTGGGGCAGCCATTTCACTCTCACAGGGAGAAGATTTTTCCTTATGTTCAGATGGATCTTCCCATGTTCCAGTTTGTGACATTGCCCCTTCTCCTGTCATTGGACACCATTGAAAAGAGCCCAATCCTCTGGACACCTCCCCTTGAGATATTGATAAACACTGATAATAACCCCTCTCATGTTTCTCTTCTTCATGGTAAGGAGACTCAGGTCTTTCAGCCTTTATCATCCTCATAGCTCTCTGTTGGACTCCTTTCAGTAGTTCCTTCCTTCTTGAACTGGGGACCACAGAACTGGACACAATATTCCAGATGTGGCTTCACTAGGGCAGATTAGAGGGGGAGGAGAACTTCCCTTTACCTGGTGGCTGTGGTCTTTTTAATGCAGCCTGGGATACCATTGGCCTTCTTGTCTAAGGTCATCACTTCAGACCCTTACACTGATAAAGAATTGTAGTCAGAGAAACAGATGTGGTTTTTGGATAGGTTTAGGGACTTTAAAATGCTGCTAAAGTGGACAAATTATGCTTATCTAATTAAAATTCTGTGAACCCTTTCACAGAAGAAACCTAAGGTGATTTTATTTTTTTTTCTGTTTCTCCCTTTAATGATGATGTATATGTTCCTGTGGTTAAGCATAGACATAACATTTACTGTAAGAGAAATAAGTATACTCGGTTTATAACCACTTGTGAAGAGATTCTGAAGTCCTTCAGTTGCCAATTTTATCACTAAATACTATTTACAGCTTGCCAGGCAAAATCATAATAAACTTAAAGTGATCACAATGTTGAATAATATTCTTTGCCTTGTGGAAAAGTGGGCAATATAATACTTTAAGTACTGGAACATAAAAGATATCAAAGAATTAAATTTGGTTCAAAATAATATAAAATATTATATTCACTCTAAATTTCCATTTCCAGGCTCAGTGTTCACTGGAATATTCTTCAAATGGATTTTCTAATTTTCTTCCTTTTACCAGTCCCTTCCTTTTATTTTTCTCTTGATATTAAAACAGTCTCTAGGCTAAATCAGATTCTTCTGGTTAGTAACTTACCCTGCACTCTCTAGGGGGGATTTAGCTGGGTGTAGTAAAGCACATTGTTATGAGCTCTTTCTGAATTTCTGATAATTTACACATTACCAAAGTATGTGTTGCAGGACTATTCTCTATGTTGAGGTTCCCTGATTCCAGTTTTTCTGCAGTTGTAGCTAACTTAAATGTTTTTTGCAATGATATATGTACTTTCATCATATCTAACACCTAAAAAAAAGAGTGTGAGAGGAAAGATGATTTGCTATAATTAATGGACAGAGTAGGCTGAGCTGGCTGAAAGTGAGTCACCACCAGTTTCAGGGCTCAAAGTCAGTGCATCTTCCCTGCTTCTAACTTTGCTTTCTGGGAGGAAACAGCCTACAGCTTGTTTCCCCACAGAAAACACCCTGTTATGCCTCACCGTCACAAACTACTAGGTCAGCCTGCATTTTTCATTATTAATTCTTGGTGTCAATTCTCCTTTTCTGATTTAACATTAATGAAAAACAACAGTAACAACAATAATAATATATTCCAGAAAACAGCCTTAAAAACAAAGAAATCAAAACATGATTCAAGTACTTGTAGACATGAGGAAATCATTGGTTTCCTTAGCAACTGAATGCAGTTCTATATTAAGAACAAGAAAGTAATTAACCCTCTAATGTGAGATAATGCTGGAAACACACGTTTAAGTCTGCATGAATTTTTGGCTATTGCTATAGCATATTAAAATTATAAATGATAAAGGCTAATCTCTGATTAGCCATCCTATTACAGCAACTGGGAAATTTCCTGGAACAGTGATATATGTTGTGAATGGAAAATATCCAGACTGTAGGTTGCAATTGTTGGTCATGACAGAAGCAGTTGTGTTTTGTAATCTGATTACAGGATAAATGGTTTTCTCTCCTCTAGACATGCAGCTATGATACGTCTTAATAGTTGTTTGGTGTGACATATAGTTATAGATTTTCTAATTTGGCCTTTGTTCATAGTTTTTCCTCACCCTTCAGTATATAGTGAGGAGAATCATGCATTCAGATGTTTTTGGGTGTGAATATAATCCTGTGCAACTAGAATCTGCACAACTAGGATTCAGAAATACATGCTTTGACAAATACAACATTATTCAGTGAGCTAATTAAGCATCCCACAAGCTTTAGCATCAAAATAGTTTTACAAATATCTCAGTTACTATCTATCAAGTTGTGAAGAATATGTTACCCACATGGCTCAAACATTAGAGTACAGACTTTTGTAGACTTCAATATTGTTGTGGTGTAAGAATCTGTAACATCTTATGTAGGGGTTTAAATGTGGTGCAAACTTTGAACCTTAGATAGCATGTTACAAAAGTTTAACAATATTTTCTAGAAATGACATCATTCTATTACACTGCAAATGTGAAAGTTAAGGTTTAGTGATTGATAAATATTGTTAAATAATACAGTTCATTTCAGTTAAAAAAAATATTTTATTTTTACTAGAAGAATGGTTAAATCTGATATCTAAAAATGAAAATTAAATATTATTTGGGAGTTTGATTTGTGTACCATGTTAATTAAATTTCTGCTTTATTGTTCTTTTTTTTTCTAATACTGTTAAACTACCAAACAAGGAAAACTAGTCTAGTTCATTAATATCTGTGTAAGCCAGCTGACTTCTGTGGGTTTTTCTCATCATTAACAAAAGACAGGATTTCACCTTAGAGTGAAATGTCATCATGGTGTATTCTTATTGTTTTTGCCGGAGTTATATAACAAGAATACAGCTGGCCCCTGCTTCTTTCATGGTCCTGTGCCAAGGCTTATTAGAAGGGAAGTTAGACACTGCTTCTGAAGCAATTTCTATATAGTCTTCACCGTGTGGATCTTTCAAAAAATTTTGATCAGGCTGGTTCAAAGTCACTATGTTCCCCTATTTCTAAAATGTATCTAACTGTCAAGACATCTGAGATTACATATTAGATATGGTCACACTTCTGCCCCATCTGGCTGATCAGATCTTATTGAGGTGAGGCTATTCACTTTATTTTTTGTTTTCTTTTTGCTGTAAGAGTGAAATGCATTGTAAGGGTACAGACTATACACAATACTCTGTAAATTGAAAAAAAAAAACACATTCTAAACTTTCTGTAAACTAAATGTACCCAATCCATATCTCTCAAATTTAAAGAAAAGGATGTTGTGGGGAACCACGTCAAAGGCTTTTGGGAAGACCAGATAGATGGCATCCTTAGTTCTTCCCTTGACCACTGATGTAGTCACTCCATCACAAAAGGCCACTAAGTTGGTCAGTCAAGACTTGCCCTTGGTGAAGCTATGCCACCTTTTTTGCTTTGCCTCCCTTTCCTCCATGTGTCTTAGCATAGCTTCTACAAGGATTTGTTCTATTACCTTCTTCCTAATTTCTAATTTTTAGTAATTGTTCTATAAGTTACTAGTGGACTGGCAAAGCAGATCAGATGACTTACTTTGTGCTTTCCTTTGTTATATTGTTTTTCACGATTTTTGTCTGCAGTGCTCAACTGATCTTAGAATTTTATAGGCTTTTATCAGGTGAGTAAATGTTCCAGGGTTTTTTCTACATGTCTAAAACTATTAACACTGTAACAAAATTATGCAACAGCAGGCAAAAATGTTGTATAAAAGAGCACAGTCTGAATAGATCATCTCATTACTGCAGCTTCACATCTTTCATTGCTGTTTATAATAACCTAAAAGATAGACTTTGGGAGGTCAGACACACATTGATTTGGTCTTGTGATTGTAATTAGGATGTTGGCTAGTGTATGATCTTTGTTAAGCAGAAAGATAAAAAAATGCAGCTCACCTTAGAAAATCACTGCAGGTGGTTGAATACAGATGTACTCTCAGAATTATATGAAGTATGCTCATAGATCATGTAGTCAAGTAGCTGTGCACATATTTGCAGCTGCATTCACACAACATGACTATTGCTTCATCTTGAGGTCTTTTTTATTATGCTGGGTACTGTGTTGCCTAGACTGTTATGAAGTGAGTGTGTGCAAGAATGTGCACATTAAATTGGAAGACTTACTGAAAATGCAACCTTTTCCCTCATAACTGAACCTTAGAATTTGTATGAAGCTGCAAAGGTTCAAGTAAGGACAGCAATTTTATACTAATTTGGTAGGAATAAGAGATGCTTAAGTATCTGTATGCCTTTCCATTGATAAAATTGTAGTTTGAATGAGCAGGTTTTGACTGAAAAACGTACCCATTTTTTATCTCAAAGCAAGTGTTGGTGGAAAAGCAGCTTCATGGGGCACCCCATTATTGGTCACAGTCTGTTTAAATAACAGGAAGGTGGACCTTAGATGTCTTACCTCTTCATCTGTTCACATCTAAACCCACACATTTTTCCCTGTCAAGGAATCATATTGCACTTCATTACGTGTGATTAATTGTTGTCTTATCTGCTGTTATTTCTAACAGTGATCACAGCTACGATTTTGAGCTGTCTTTATGATGGGATCTCACAAGTCTGCTTATGTTAGCAAATTCTAAAGGTTGTTTTGGGATGATTTTGCCTGATGTTTGTAGTTAATAATGTGATATGGACTGAGGTCATCATTGTTGTGATCAAAGCTCTTCCTCTCCAACTAGTACTAAGCATAAATCAAAAACCAAAACTCCAGGTAGGGCACCCTAGGGCAAATGGGATGCATGTCTCTCCAACAGATAGTATTCTAGACATGTATAGGACTTCTTTTTATCAATGATATGAAGACCTGGGACAATTGAAAAAAAAAAATAAAAAATCTTTCTTAACCCATGATAGGTATGTGGTAGGTGCCTTATGTCAGGGAGGAGCCAGAGCAGGATTGTTCCACAAAGGGTGACAAGCTGGGGGCAGAAACAAAAATAAGAAAGCAGAAACCCCACCCTGACAGTGCACAGTCCCACAGCACCTGCACAGGGGCAGAAGTGTCAGGATGGTGATGGTAACACTAACTGGTTCCACCACAGGCAGAGAAAAAGTAGGCAAAGGCAAGGGGAAAGTTCATACTGGGTAGTCCAGCAGGGAATGAGGCTGCTTGTGGACCTGATTACAGTGTGACATGTTCAGGGGTCCCACTTGAGGCTTGTGAGTGTACTCAAGGCTCTATACCCAGCATGCACAACTGGCATGAAGTTAATTCCTGATAAATATGTGATTTGGTTGTACAGTCCCAGAGCCATAGTGGAACATAACAGATCCTCCCATTCCTCTCTCTTTGTTACTCTGTTGTTCTCTAAAGTTATAAAGTCATATCCATATGCTGTAATAGAAACCACTGTAAACCAAATTACTTATTTTCTACGGGCCATGGAAGGACCTAAAAATCCTGAGAAAGAGTTAATTATGAACCTACAATAAACTTGAACTACTAACTTTGAGAAAAACACATACTCAACTACTATTCCCTTAAGCCACCAAATACTTTATGTAGTATTATAAGGATTCTTAGAGAATTATGTTAGATTAACAACAAAGCAAGCAAGAGGTTTAAATTAGCTTATTAAAAAAATCATTTTTTATTAACTCTGTCATCTGTCAGAAATGTAGAAAAACATAAAACAAGTATATTATGAGAGAACTTTACTATTTCAGAACTTAGGCTTTTTTTGTTTTGTTTTGCTTTGTTTTTATACATCTGACTAGTGAGACACTACTGAAAAATTTGTTGGCTGCTGACATTAATTTTAATGTTATTCCATGAGTAACAGCAATTGCCTTTTATTTATTCAAAAATTGCAGTCTCTATCTGTAGCTCCATGATCATAAGTTGGTCATGTAATATAAGATCTAATTCAGGCACAGTCCCAACTAATGTAACAAGCCTTGTTTTTATTGTCCACCATTTTCTTGAATTATTTCCTTTGACATGAAATGCTGTTCTCTATTGAACCACAGATGAGTTTATTTTAAAAAGTAAAGAGAATTTAGATTATTTTTTTTTTTTGCTTCTCTTGTGTGTTACAACACACTTGTTCAAAAATATACTTTAAAAGAAGTATATTAACTAATTTTTAAAAGTGATATTCAGTAGTGGAGCACTGCAGAAATGAACAATTTGTAGGAAGCTCTAGCATAATTTACCAGTATTTTCAGCAAATGCATCTTGCCATTACAGTTATGGTATACCTGAAAAGCACAACTTTGACAGTTTAATGCAAAAGCAATTATACTCTATGGTAGAAGTACTGAAAGTGTTTTCCAGTGGAGGAGGTAAGACTAAAGATCCCAGCATTTTAATAAATTAACTGCATTTTTTCCTTAGATCTTCAATATAATCTGTCAAAAAAGCACAGAAACCAACCATATCATTTGGTTGTTTGTAAAATGTATGACTTTTATATATAACTTTAGTTTATAAATCCCTGATTTCTTTTTTTTTTTATAACAATGCAGACTTCAATGGTAGCTTGAAGACTGTAACAATAGATCTGGTTTTAGTTGTCTCTCATGAACCGTTCTATAAGCACCCTACAGACTCTGAAGGCCGCCTGTACAGTAAAAGGCTTTCTGCTCTCACAGGCCAATTTTCATGCCTTCTGGTTTCCTTTACATCTTTTCACTCATCATTCCACAAAGTTTATTCTATTTGATACCAAAGCACTCATCTGATTTCCAGATCTTGGCTGTTAACAGTATGATTCTCGGTAGTCCAACACTTAAATGTCAAAAATGTGTTTAAGCAATCTTAAAAGACCAAGATCTACTTCATCTTTATATAGAAACATCTGGTTAAACTTCTAGCAACAAAAACTGACAGAGCATATTCAAAGCTCTGTTAAGCACATAAACATCAGCAATTTTACCTGAATGCAAAATGCATTCTGTAATTTGTTTTCCCATTCTTCAGCTCAGCCACTCAAGGTAATTAGACAAAGCCTTTTCACTTCTGAAGTTACAGTGGCACTACATTTTTTAGCACATGTATTAAAAAAAACCATTTTTTTAAATTCATTGATAGGTTTTCTTTCTTTGTGACTTTAATCTCTGTTCTCTCATTGCTAAAAGAGCATCTGCAAGCTGTGAGTCATGATCAAGCAGATGTAACAATTCCAGTAACTAACAGTCTTCTGAGGCTAAAGTTGCTTTAGCAGAATATCTGAGTTTGACATATTTCTCTGCTTTCACTTGTGGTCTTCCATAAGATAAAACTTCAAGATAAGTGAATTGCACTAATTACTACACATTGGAATATAAGAATACTATTTTCAACTACCACCCCAGTGTACTGTAAAAAGTCCACCATTGAGAAAAGATGGAAACAATATTTAGACTGCATAATAGAGACATTTATGTGGCAGCTCTCTTTTTCCTTCATGATTGTCAGATTTATTTACAGCTTTAAAGAAACCCTGAATTATGTGTGCATTGGGGGTGGTGTTCTGTCCTAACAGAGACTGACAAGATTCCTGATGTTATTGCTCATCTTGTGATAGACAAGAAATCACAGTAGCTGTTGTTTAGTACTCATACGGTCACCATTCACTTTGGCAGTGAATTCTAAACTCTAATATTGAAATAAAATATTTCAATACATAAGAATCTTAAAACAGATCAAAAAAGCAGCAAATATTTTGTTGTATTCAATTGCACTGTTTATTCCATGAATATTTAAATTTATTTTTAATGACATTCTTCATTTATCTGGAAATATTATCATTGTTATTGAAATTGTTATAATTTCTCTATTATGAGCCCACAGGCCTTTGATGTATATAACATCATATCACAAAAGTATTATTATTTGATTTGTGTCTATCTTGATTTGTCTGGACAATTGGGCAGTTAGGTGGATTGTGAACTGTCTGCAGGACAGAAGTAGTAGTCAATGAGACAGAGTCCATTTGGAGACCTGTGTCTAGTGGGGTTCACCAAGGTTTGCATGTGAGCAAGAACAACCCCAAGTACCAGTATAGGTTGGGGACTGACCTGTTGGAGAGTAGTGTAGGGGGGGTCCTGGTAGACAGCAGGATGACCATGAGTCAGCAATGTGCCCTCATGGCCAAGAAGGCCAATGGCATCCTGGGGTGTTTTAGAAGAGGTGTGGTTAGTAGGTCGAGAAAGGTTCTCCTCCACTTCTGGCCTGGTAAGGCTGCATTTAGAACATCGTTACCAGTTCTGGGCCCCTCAGTTCAAGAAGGACACAGAGCTGCTTGAGAGAGTCCAACGCAGAGGGAGTGGAACATCTCCATTATGAGGAAAGGCTGATGGAGCTGGGGCTCTTTAGCTTGGAGAAAAGGGGACTGAGGGGCGACCTAATTAATGTTTATAAATATGTAAAGGGTGAGTGTCAGGAGCATGAAGTGTTTTTTTTTCCCCATGTATTTTGATAGGCAGTAATGATAAAACAATTTTAGTATTTCTATGAGGAGAAAGGAGTTTTCAACAATCTATTAAATCTTATTACCACTTTATTTCCAGCTGGAACAAGTTGTGATCCTTCCAAACCATCTATGTGGGTGCTTAAGGAATAGTATCTAGATAATAGATTATGAATATGAACCAGTGATGATTCATACCATTAGAATATTCATCTGTACTATTTAAATTTTATACTGTGTAAGTTTAAGTCTTGAATACCTACATGAATATATGAACATTATGAATAAGCAAAAAATTGATTCAGAAAAGAACATAAACTTTGTAGGTAAATTTCACTCCTCTGGATTTGTAATTTAGAAAGCAAAAATGTGAAAGTTGAATCATATGGTGTTTCTCATGGTGTTCATTAGCTTGAATATGGGAAGGCAAAACATTCTAAATGTCAAGGACCAAGCACTCTGGTACAGAGGAAGATTAGAATCCTTGAAAGGAAATCAGTATCATTCAAGGAAAGACCAATTCCTTGAGAAGAATTTATACAGATTATATGTTTACAACTGTAAATGGTAAGACTTAAATAAAGTTTTTATGAATTAATTTTTAATGTGGAGTAATGGGTGGACTTCTGAATAGCAATTATTTGACATGACAACAGTCAGGTACTGAGAAATTAAACCTTTCTTTTCTCCATTCAGAATTACAAAATAGTAAGTTTAACTCTTTACACTATGAGCAGTTGACTTGACTATGAAAAATACTGCATTGTCAGCATTCCTGAAAGAAACCATTCTAGGACAGATAGTACCATAAAGAACTTAAAATTTTTCATGTGACTAAGAATTATAAATTCCTTGGGTTTTCATTGCTCATCAAATGACACCTTGAAGGGGTTTCCACTGCCTCAAAAATCAAACTGCTTAAAAATGTCTGAAACTGCATATAAAATAATGGAAGCATTAAAAACAGTAGACACTGAAAAATGCAGACACAGGCTACAATACACAAGCTGGACTCTCAGGAATGTCTTAGTCTCATAACATTTATTTATTTAGCATATCATGTAAAATGATCAAAGTATGTAGTCTCTCTTCCTTAAGCTTTTTCTACATGCCAGAATGTAAGAAAAAACAAAACAAAACAAAACAAAACAACTTCAGTGAGACAGTGTAATAAGTGATGCTGTAATAAGAATGACTACCATTTTTTAAGTAGTGCTTGTCATTTTTTCCATAAGAACCTTTTTACTATAGTTGTAGGGAGTCATTTGCCCCTGTGGGCTTGTTATATTTAGGTCCCATGCTAACTGCTGTTTACCCATTAGGCCTTCAATGGAGACAGAATCTAAAGAAAAAAACAAAAAAAAAGAACAAAAAGCAAAGTACTAAAAGGCATCGCTAAGCCACAGGGAAATTCGAACTGCTCTGCATGCTGGAGCTAACAGAGCTGCTAAAATCCAGGGATAAAGTTCAAAATGAGATCATTTCAGTGCAGTCTCCTGCAGAATGTGATTTATTCTGTTTTATTTTGTAGTAATTTACTGTCTGGTATTTCTCCTAAAATGGATTACTACAAATGTGAAAAAAGGTTTGACAATCTCAGGGTTTCATGATAAAGCAACAACTTCAATAAAATAAAATTGGAAAGAACACTTTCCAGATATGTTGCTTTCCATCTTGAGGTCTCAAAGTAGTACATCACTGGGATTTATGTTGAAATCATTCTTACAACAATCTGATAAGCAGGCACTATTTCATTTTATATGCAAGAGCATTAAGAACAAATTCTTATATTAACTGGTCTAAATTGTGCCTTCTGCACTCAAATTCCTCCTCCAGCTCTACCTGGTAACACCATTCCCTTGTGCCTCAATCAGATGCATGTCAGGCACTAAATGTGTTATTTCAGAGAGATGCACAAGCAAATCACATTTTTGCAGACTTAGTTTACAGAAATATTTTTTTCATCCCACTCAGTCACTTCAGTCTTCAATTCATTGTCGAACTATAGTTAAGGCAAAAGGAAGGCTGGTAGAAGAGATTAGAACAGGACTGCAATGAGCATGTCTTTTTCCAGTTTAAATTGTCGTGGGAGTGCACCCTGAGGCACAAAAGCTTATGTCCCAGAGTAATGCACAGGCATCCTGTTATATCTGGGCCAGAGAGATTGCAAGAACTGCCCCAATTCAGTCTAGAAATCTGTGGTCAGCCTCAGAGATGTTGCCATACTTGCACCCTTTCAGGGCTTGAGAGACGTTGCTGACCCCCAAAGGAGTGCTTCTACCCAGACTTTAGCCTTGCAGTTTTAATTTCTTACCAGCACTGGCACTTTTAAAACCTCTTTGTGGGTGAGATTTAATTGAAAACATTACAACATAATTATAAGGAAGGACATGTGAGATCTTGACTAGGAAACAAAGGGAGAAAAATTTAAGTCATTTTTTTTTATTTTAATTTTTGTTTCTTTGGTTGGTTTGGGTTGGATTGTTATTTTTTTTTTGAGTGGGTAGTTATTTTGTTGGTTTTTTTCCATGTTCTTGTTGCTGCTGGCACCCACATTCAAACTTGCTTAAAGCAGTTCAAGTGCCAGAATCAGAACTTAGTTTTGCTCCTGAACTGCAATCGAGAGTAAAATTAAATGTAGTTTTTATTCTTTAAGATTTAAAGAATTGCATTCATGTGTCAAAAAGGGTATGTATCTCACCTGCAATGTTAAGATTTTCCATTACTTTCATGCCTAATTTTAGATCACTAGTTTGGACTGAGGCTGAATATTTGTTGGATTTCTATAAGACAACAGACTATTACCACCTGCCAGGGACACTCTGTCAATCCTGGCACTCTTCCATGCTAACAAGTATCCTTCACTTCAGCAAAAGTTAAATAAAGGAAAAGTTTTCTGATCTCAAGATGAATATGAAGCACTCAGTAGAAAATGACCTAGTAATACTTTTTCTACTTTTTTTTTTTGAATTTTTTTTTTTTTTTCAGGAGTGTGGATGAAACTTTGCTACTGAAATTTAGGAGGGCCATGGAGGTACTTTTTTTTACTTCGCCTATTACACTAATATTTATCTGATCCTAAGAAACATTATCGTGTATCTGGATTTAAAGTTACAGTACAAAGGAAACTACTTAAGAAAAGTATGGTTTTAGGGCCAGTGTAAACCATCAGTCTCTTCTGAAACATTCAAAACCTACAAAATTGCCTCCTTTTTGTTTTCTCCAATGTCCTTAATTTGAAAAACAAATTCACCTGTGCTACCCTTCTACCTTTTTATTTTAGTAACCATTTCTCTTCAACATATCTTTAATGTACATATGCAGATACCTTGTGACAGTTTTGAATGTGGCAGTTCTGTCAAGCTGAGGTTGCTTGTGATAGAAGACAGCAAAGTCCAATTTTCTATTCATTCCAATAAAGGGAGAGCATAACAACTGATAAGCAGCTGTGTTGCTAAGACTAAAGATTCGGTCTGAAAAACATTTCAGTGAATGTCTTCAGAATGTGATAAAGAAGAATCTGAATAAATGAGCATTGGCTAAAAATGCAACCATCTTCATATATTTTTCTTATTTTTTCCTAAACAAAGAATGATCTTGGAAAGATAAGAAAGCTACAAAAATAGATAAGGTTTCATTTAACTGTTGATTTTAAAGCTCTAACATCTAACATGTGGCTCACTGGCAACATATTGTTGCAAGATCCTCTGATATTCCTTTCAGCCTCAGGAAACTGTCACTGCTGCTGCGGTCCAGGCTGACAGGCAAGTAAAGAATGCTGTTGCCTGCAGCTTAGTTCTTGTTTTCCACAGTTGTTCACACTTCCACTGAGAGCTGGAAGTTACAGTTCTAACAAAATCAAGATCTGACTTTTCTTGCTCCTCAATTATATGAAAGACCTGGTTCAGAAGCTAGTTATTTTTACAGAGGCCAGTTAAGATTGATGTCCAATGCATGCGTGGTACATGGAAAAGACTGTTACAAAAATATCATGGTTTTAGAAATTCAGAATACCAAATTATTCAAGAAGATAAATCTGGTTCTTTGTGTAATGAATCCTAAATTCAAATCAAGTAAATTAAAGATCACCAGATACTTCCACTTACTAAAGAACACTTTGGACAGAATAGTTTTAGAACTGAAACAAAATAAACAAGCAAACAAAAAAACCAAAACATTTTATTTCTTCTCACAAAAATGCTATTATAGTTAAAGGCTCATTACAAGGAAAAAAAGAAAAGAAATAAGATTACTGTTACTAAATTGGTATTCTTCAAAAAACAATCATTTCTGCTTTCACATCTTTGTTGGAAATCTTTCTTGCTATAAGGCTTTTATATGGCAATGATATTATTATGTTCTTTTGCATTGTAATGATGCTATGTTGTAATGAATTTTGATGTCATTACAGCAAGGGAACAGATGCTGCAATTAAGACCACTAAATGGAATTCAGTCTCTAAAAATTCATATATACTGTGTGAAATCTTAATACCCTGTGTAGTATTTATGATATCATTGGCCAGGAGAAGATCTGTACTAAAATTTGGACTACTGTAATAGTGCAAAGTAGAAGTTGTCAGAGAAATTGAGACACCTTTTTCTCTTCTCAGACTCTAAAGCAAAATGGAATTGACTTGCCTTTGCCTTGATATTTGTAAATGAAAAGAGGAACTGCCGCTAAATCAGACTCCTAGAATTTTTTACCCACACTTTTCAGATGCCATTGAAAAGTCAGGGAGAGCAGACAATCAGGTGTATTAATTTAAATTATATCCACAACACTTTACATATACTGAAGAAAAGATACTTTTCTAAAGCAAAGTATTCTTGCTAACATAAACATTTACATGCTATTGATATAAAACAATTCATAGATTGGATATCTTTTATTTTTTTGGTTGGTTGGTTGTATTTTTTTTACAGCAGTTGATTATTATAATGCTTTATTTGATGAAATATCCCACAGTTTGCTAGAGTGGTTTCAGTTTTTAAAATGTGAAGGATGTAATTTTATGACTAACCACAAAATCAAAGTGAACTGTAACTTCTTTCACTAGTGTTTGGAGTTTCACTACTTTGGAGTTCTTTCTGCTTCTGCCTGTGATGACAAAAGTTTGTCTTCGTGTGCCACAAAAGCTGTGTTCATTAAGAAACTAAGTTGTAAGTGTAAAACTGAAACTGGACTTTTTTTCTTTTGTGTTTTCAAATTACTGAAATCAAAGTTTTAGATTATTTTTAAGTAAATTCAAAGTGATTTTAGAATGAATTATTAAATTTTTCTGAATGTTTTGCATATGACTACTGTAAACAAGTATTATGACCATTGCTATACTTACAGGACTCTAAACTTGTAGAACACAGTGAAGCTTTTATTAAGTAGTCATGCAAGGAAGATTTTTTTTTATTATTATTAACTCCCACCACTACTAGTAAGCTTTTTGTTTAGACAATTACTGCTGTGAGAAAAAATGTCAATTTATCTTGAGTGAATTAAGGCTTAATTAACCTTACTTTCCCTCAAGGCCATTGATCTGGAAACAGCACGTCAGTAATTGAAAGTTTTAGCTACCACAACCCCCAGTTTCTTAAGACATCCGATTCATTTTCCTGAACTATCATGAGAGCAAGTATGTTATGGCTTTTAATAATCCTTTTATTTTAGCTTTCAATCTCAGAAAAAAAAAAATCTTGATAGTTTTAGTATGAAAATATTCTGCTCATTTTACATAATGACATTATAAGACAAATTTATTTTTTGTTTTCTATAATCTTATTTATGTAAATTGAAAAATTTTATAGTTAAATTAATGTAGATGAAGCACAGATGATAATTTCTGTTGTAGGACATGCCACTGTGTTGAAAGAGAGCAAACTACATTTATCTCATCTGTACTACTACATTTGTTTATTGTAAAGCCAACAGTTTATATAAAGTACAATATCTATTCAACCTCCATGTTCCAGGGATCATCAAATATCTGCAGACCCTTATTTAGACTGTCTAAACTGTATTGTGTTCATAGTGCTATTATGGATAGATAATATCAAGAGACATAGCACTATGATGTTTTGGAGTAGCATAAGAAAATTTTGTCCTCTGTAATGTCATTCATTCTTTCAACTAAATAACACTACATATGGAATCATATATTAATTAGGTGTGCTGGTAATACACATAAGATCTGCATCAATTGACTTCAGCAGACCCACTCCATGTTTTATTAATTCAGGCATTTTATTTTTTTACTATTGCTGTTTATTCAATACAGAGAAACTCAGAAGTCCTGTATAACTAAGGCTGCCAGTCCTAATTGCTTTTATAAGAATCTGTTGAAGGCTTTTCACTGCAGATGAAATAATATCATCATATCTCTGTTTCTTGGTCTTTTCTTACTAGTTTTCACTAGTATCACTGTTTGGATCTTGAAATCATCTCTGTTTTGAGGGATTTTCTAACTCTGTATATCTTTCTTTTAAGCTTTTCCTGTAATTTTTTTGGTTTTGGTTTGGTTTTGGGGTTTTTTTTGGTCATTTGTCCTAAAGTGTATCTGTAGACTCCTGATAGATTTTCTTTGAATCTTCCTACATAAGTTTCTAGTTTTCTATTTCTGTAGATTCATGCAATTTGTAAGTCATCCAATATAGGTGCATACTTCAGTGAAAAACTGCACTTTGAATTTCTGAAGAGCTTCCACACAGTTTAATCAACGCCCCTTGGTTTCTTCTCTCTAGGAAAAATTTTCAAACCTCTGTACATATCTGAGATTTGACAGTGCTCTTTGTATGAAAGACATACTAGTTCAAAGTACAGGTATCATAAATTCATTGAAAATTTCATGAGAGATTCAAGAAACTATTTGCAACAGATCAGAGCACAGACAGAAAAGTCATAAATTGTTCCAACAGTATTGAAGCTCCAGACAAAATGTGTAGTATTGTATGAACACAAAATTTTACTTATATAGAACATCAAAATAGAGATATCCTAAACAGTGAGACGTCTCACTGACTTCTTGAATAGTATGAATGAAGACAGCTCTACTCTCTGAACACAGAGGTTTTCACTTACCATCTTTCATTCATGACAGTTTTAACATGCACATTGATGTTACAGTTCTATAGTTGACATCAGATTAAAGCTGACAAAGTTGACAGTGCTTTCTATTTCGGTTCCAAACTTAAACAGACATGGAGTGCCAATTTCAACAGCTAGATTTTCTACAAACCTTATGGATAGTATTATTAGGGTCAGATTTGGTTTTGTTTTTTTTTATCCCAAAGTACCTTCCCAATGTAGTTCAGAAGGAGCCTGCAGAGCCTGTATTTGCATTCTTAATTTTCATTCTTGTCTGAAGACAGACCTGGATGTAGGAAGGTTGAATGTTTATCTATGCTACTTTTACTACCCACAGTATGAACATGGCCTTTCAAGATTCAGGGATTTCAGTGACATATGGAATCAATCCACTCTCTTCCAGCGTTTATAGGTAGCATAGCAAAGTGTGATGTAGCAACCTCACTCTCATTCAAATGTATACAAACTCATAAAACTGAAGTATTTTCAGTAGTTTGGATTTATAAGTTCCTGTCATCTCCAAACCACTCTTACTGGTTGTCTGCTGGAAGTAATACATTCCAAAGCATAAGTTGTTTTTCAAAGTTTATGTAACTGAGATAAAATTATTTTGCACTAGTCTTTATTTCATAATAACAAACTCTGGTGCCCTATTGGGTATCTCACAGGTCATCAGAAATTAACGTTTAGCATTTGCACACAAAAGTTACATATAACGCTGCTTCCTGATAGGAAAATATCTGCATTAAAATGCCTACTAGTCAGTTTGGCGTTCAGTCTGTTCTCTGTGAGAGTAATTGCTTTAGCCATTGGCCTTTTATTTCTGTCAGGGCCAGCTGATGATTTGGCAGAACATTGTGATCCATGGTACTAAAGAGTCCTCATAAATCCAATGACATTGGCCTCAAAGTCTGCATTCTGTATGCAGGCAAGTGAAGATAATGAATAGTAATAAATGTTCATCAAGGAACTCTTGCATAAAGAATTACTTCAATTTGTGTGGATGTCAAAATAACAACTTCTCTGTATGGCAGATTCCATCTCCTTCAATGCCAGTTTCTGGTCTCAAACTTTGCATACATATTCTCACATGCTGTGTTGCTAGTGCAACACTTTTTATCAAGCAGGTGGCTAACTAATGAAAAGACATTTACAGCAGATGCAAACCGACATTTACAGATGCAGACTGTAATCCTGGGAAAATCTTTAAAAATACTTCTTTCTACTTTACATCACCACACGTGTTACAAGTAGGAGTCTACTTGCTGTCATAGGTGTGAGGTGTGAGTGGGCTTAGACTTTTTACGTGTGGGTGTGTGGACACAGGAAGGCTGTTTCAGCAGATCATTACAGAGACAGTTTTTAGTTAGAGTGAAGCTTCATTTTTCATTTATCTCTTGTTTCACTGGTTGTAATGGGTTTAATCATTAAATTTCAAAGAAAGGTGGTTCTACTTCTTAGCTTCCTCAGAAAACTGAAGAAAATGAATTCACTGGAAACGTAGCTGAAACTTCTCTTTCTTTTCTATGTTGCTCTTTGTGACAGTTGAGAGCTCCAACCTATTACTTCTTACAAACCATTTCAGTAAGAGTTAATCATAAGCAAAAAGAATAGTGTTCAGTGCTGTTTTACCTCCCAAAACTAAAAACAAAATAAAGCAAACCAAAACCTACTCAGAAACACATTTAAAACATTTAAACACACTAAGCACCTTTACTTGCTGCTAACACATATGGGTGCATCAAGATCTACCTAGAAAAATTCTGTATTATTAGAAAAGTTAAATGTGTAATATTTTGGGCTCATATTATGTTTGTTGTAGACTTTTCAAGGGCACTGCCAAAAATATTTCCTTCGTGTGCAGTGTGAAAATTAAGATGAGGTTAAAACTGCGTATCAGAAGGTAAAATAAAATAAAACAACACAATGAAATAGAATGAAATTAATTTTTTTTCCCTTGGCATTTTTATTACAATAACTGTATAAAGATTCTGCATAAGAAAATGGAATTAATTTTCTTCATTATATAATTCTTACTGGGTTTACAGTAAGTGTACACACATATCTATTCAAACACAGATTTTCTAGTTGATTTCTCAATCCAAAGAGTACAGTAAACACTGCCAAAGGACTGACAAGTTATTTGAAGGAAGATCAATTACTCAGCATTGCACAGATAGATCCTGGATTAGGTACAGTCCTAGAATAATGGAGTGAATAGAGACCCCCAAAGAGAATAAGAAAGCAGTCTAAAGAGGAATGATGCCTGGGAAAAGTTAAATGTAAATATGAGGAGAGAAATCCAGACATGAAAAGCAAATCAAATCCCTTTCTGAGAGTTCACTCACCTGAGAATAACATTTGTATATGTACATTGTATATTTTTCTGTATGTCCATAAATTACAAATATTCTAGATGAAGACAAATGTCTATCCAAAAAGCAGACATTTATGCTGATTGTCGCTATTCAACTTTGGTCAGAATAGGGTGGACTGGCAACATTTTTCAGTTTTTAAATAACCAAAGTTTCTTTGATTCACTGATAACTTCACAGTGAAATGTTTACTAATGTTAGTTGTCTATGTTTGCACCAACTCCTGTGGCACTTACACTTGTCACCAGTAGAACCACATGGAGGTTTGATTCAGTCCTAGTCATGGCAAGTCCTCCCTTTCACTGCATAGGTTTTGGATTATGGTTCATATGAACAGTTTTCCCATTTTCTATTAGCTTCTGTAGCTTTTTTAAAAAAATTCTATTTGATTTGTGGCACACTGGAGTTTGTTGGGGTTTTTTTTCTCATTTTATTTTTTTTTCCTGCTTTCACATGTACCACTTTTGGATCTTAAGAGTTTTTTAACCATTATCACAGTTTATGTAACTGTGTGGAGATCAAATAGAGACTTGGATACCAAAACACTTGAATCACAGATATATGGAATTGCACATATTACACTACTTCATTGTTATTTGAAAAGAGATGATTCGGACCAGAAGAGTCAGGCGAGCAAACTTAGTTTTTCCATCCTATCCTGTGCAGTGCACTGCCTTAGTGTGATAGCCCTGAATCGTTAGAGAAAGAAAATGCTTGATGAACAAATAATGGCTGCTCATGAGAAATGAATTAATAAGGTGTGTAACCAGGAGAATTGAGGTCTTGTAAGGGAATTAAAGAAAGAAAACATTCAGCCATCTAACATAATCTACATAATCTACAAATTCTACATCTATGTAGCAGGAAATGAAAGAAATCCAACTGAGGCAACAAAAACCTGTTATCAGCCTGTTTGTTGATTTTTATATTTTAACTTGTTTACAATCTATCTGAAATTAAGTTGTAATGGCTTGGTTGCTATAATTTTCTGAAGCAATCATTCAGAAATGCCATTAACACTTGAGGAAGCATATCTGGAGAAATTTTGAAAAGTTATCCCCATGTTCACCACCAGAAAGTCCAAGGAAAGACTAAGCAGAAGGGACTATCTAGTTCCTAAACAATTTATTTCATTCCTGTACTGAACTTCATTGGCATAAGTAGATTCTTAAACTCAGTCTGTGTTCGAAATCTATTTCTTTTCTCAGAAATTGAACTGGAAATTGATGAAGTTTCTGGACTGAAGTATTGATCATATACGGTTTTGGAACTACTGGTCTACTTGATTGGTACACCTGTATAAATAAATCAGCATGCACTTTGAATATTTAATTATATTTGATTTTCCTTCCATTACGCAGTCCTATGAAATCTCATAATTCTACTGCACTCAGTAGACTGCAGTGCTATATGACATTTAAAATCATTATTTTGGCCAAGAGAAGTGTGGTTGCAATGGACCATATTGTAATTAGTTAAGTGGGTATTATTTCAACAAGCAAGTTTCATCAATGAAATAAGTGCTGAGTAGGACAACAGTTAAAAGCTTAATAGTTGTTTTTTTTCCAACAGGTGTTTACAAATAAAGGAGAATTTAGAAGAAAGATGTGTAACTTTATACATAGAATTGGAGTGTTTTAAGTAAAGAAAGCATAGAAGAGGAAAAAATGTGAGCCAGAGATTTTACACCTTAGTTTTTATTCCACCATGAACTCCTACCTTTAAAATAATACATCTGGCCAGTTGCCATAATTTTTTAGAAAAATATTGCAATATACAGGATAACTTTGAATTATTTTCAAGATCGAAAGTTGTATTTTCTTTCTTCATTTACATACAGACATGGATCCTGTGTCAGTGAAATCGACGTAGATACTTATATAAAATTAAATGTTTTTGCACTTGGAAATCTGATTACAAACATGGGTGATGAAACTCTGTCCAGGGGAGTAAAATCATCCTATCTTTAACACAAGCAGTACTAACCACACATCTTTGTCACAGCAGGCACCTTACCTACTTATGTCCCAGGGTCCTTCTCTTAACTTGATGTGGTGCAACTGTTACAGACATTGAACTCCACTGACACAAAAACTCGCTGTACACCCAGTTGAAAAGAAAACTTCAAATTGGCACATGTCCATGCCTCGAACCTCACTCAGCATCATTCACTTGACAGAGTTAGCTTGTTAGTTAAACTACACAGAACTTTCCACCAAAGTTATATGTACTAAGCTGTTAGTGTACCCTGTGACTTAAGACAGAATTTACTGTCGAGGCACAGTAACACATACTTAGCACTGAGCCAATACAACTGCCATTGAATAACTTTTTATTTTTCATCACTTTATCTTACCTGCTAAAACAGGTACTTGTTAACTCTTATCATAAGGATATAAGGACAACAAAAAAATCAGTATTGAATGTTATATCATTCAGAACCAGAAGTTCTGGGGCATAAAATTCTAAACTGCACATACATAAAACTTCAGAAGAAATTGCCATCCAGGGATTTGTGAAAAGGAAGAGAAGGTATGGATCTTGCCTGCAAAGAAGTGAAACAACCCAGACAGCCATGACTAATGTTGAGATAAAACACTCATTCAATTAAAAGATTTAAGGAAAGAAAACTCCTTCATATCCTGTACCTGGTCCAAATATTTTCTCTGTCTCTCATGCTCCCCTTGAGATTTCCCTTGTCTAGGAGCCCCTCCAAAGCAGCCTATCCCTTGTTAAAGCACAAAAATGTGGTATTCACAAAGTAACAGAGAGAATCTTTCTTCATTCCTAGCATGGTGAATAAGCAATGTAACCCAGCAACCAGAGAGAAATTGTACTGGAAATCATAACCAGGATTCTCCTACCTTCAGACCTTGAGAATCTCCCAAGCCTAACAGAAAGCAAATAAATAAAAATTTGAATAGCATAGCAGAAGTCAGTAATTCGGGCATAAAAGTAACTTAGTGCTTTATTATGCACCCTCTGTACAGTTTCAAGCAATAAGACCACCACCATTTAGCTGTTCTTTCAAACAGCAAGTGTATCTGTTTTTCTACAACTACTGGGCAAAATTTATCAGTTAATATTTCTACTTGTGCCAACTACTGAAAAAAAAAAAAAGGAAGAAAAAAATGCAAGAGAATCTCAAAAGGGTATATTATTAAATTCCTTTTGATATTTGTAACTTGTTAAATATCTTTAATGTTGAAAAAGTTTTGGAGTACATATGCAAAAACAAAGTAAAAAATATAGTAGTGAAATAACAGAAGTTCAAAGGGCCAGACATCACACTGTAGATATAACTTTCTCCAAGTGGTGGTCAGCAGCTACTTGTACAAGCCTGAATGCATCTGGGGAGATAATATAAATAGATGCCAAGCCCTAGTCTGTGACTAACTGACATTTTGGCAGCTACCAGTAGATGGCTGCAATTTCTAGTTGCTGAAATGGCTCGCTCAGAACTATTCTGTCACAAACAGCTATTGGAAATGAACAAACCACTAGCTATGTCTTGAAGACTGTTGCTTCTGGGCTTGTCCTGCCTAGGAAACAGAAAAATACTTTTCTGAAAAAAAAAAAAAAAGCAGACGTTTATAGACTGCATCTATGTCATTCATTGCTTGCAGGATTCAGTAGATATTTGCAGTCTCTGGCTCACAAAGGCCCCTTCTATTCTTACCTTAGACATAAAGTCCATTAGGCATACACACAGTTAAAAAATCTATGTGCCACTCTCAATCCATGTCTTCCCTCCACTCCCAAACAATTCAATATGCAGCTTTCCTTTCACTGAAAAATATGTGCAGAAATTGATACTGCAGGAGTAAACAATGATGATCTTCTAGGTCCCTTCCAGCTCCTAATATCTGTGATTCTGTGAAACAAGGTTTGCATTATTTTATAATCTGAATAAGACTTTTAAAAGAAAGAAAGAAAAAAAAAACAAAAACAAACTGCTCCTTTCTGCTGATGTGTTTTATATCCAGTTTTTGAAATAAATTTTAATCTAGGGACTAGATTTTTTGTCTTGGTCTTAGATAAATGAGGTTATATCTATTTTATCAGCACAAATATTTAACAGTATACAGTTAAATATACAGTCCTATCTTGGCACAATAAATGTTTGTGTTATTTCACCTGTCAGTACTTCAGTATCACTTAGTCTGCTGCAAAGATGAAAGTGATGTATGTGAAACATATCAAAGAGCAAACTGTGTAACTGGACAGTTACAGACCATTTAAAGTATAATAAAGTGCAATAAACACTTT
Organism: Ceyx melanurus; assembly: GCA_024611195.1. Lineage (NCBI taxonomy): Eukaryota > Metazoa > Chordata > Aves > Coraciiformes > Alcedinidae > Ceyx > Ceyx melanurus. The sequence goes on from JANHGL010017419.1 coordinate 25,402, forward strand.
TCTAATATGCAGTTACATGGCTACTTCTAATTATTTGGGGAATTTCTGAATGGAGAGTTAAAAATCATTGAGGCAAATAGTGTCTCAAGACTAAAGAGATGTTAATTCCCATGGGATACAGATGTGATGACTATCTGGGAATCATGAGGACGCGTTAGGTAACAGAGCTGAACTACATCCGAGTTGGCAGTGAGCAAACTCCTAGGAGTGGGAAGAAGAGGTTGAAGAGCCTGTGGGTGTAGAAAAGACTGAAAGCTTGTAATCTTATGGACTGAAAATCCTCTTCCCTATTCTCTAACAACCAAGAGAACAATCCAATAAATATTTCAGTCAATTTTCAAAGGACATTTTAGAAACACAATCTTAATGACACGGAGCTCATATCTGAATGTGCTGAAGTAGCCCGGAAGAGTGTGTCATATTATTTTCCTGCTTTCCACAGCTAGGGATTCAGTGACATGTAAAACCAGCACCATGCTTTACTGATGCATATGTTTATTGAGCATCTTGGGGGGCAGTAAACATGTATATATCTATCTTCTCTGAAAAACTGACATTTCATAGCTCTTGTTTAGTGCTGTTCAGGTAACTCTGGTAGGTAAATTCAATAGGTTACAAATTCTTTTCTGCAAGGAGCACTAAAGATTCACAATGGTGAATAGAAAGAGTCCAGCACATTTCAGTTCTGTACCAACATATTCTTGAAGCAGTGTTCAGACAGAAATATAAAGCCAAATATGCATTGCATTGGTAAAGCACAGAATATTTTAAAAATTGTTCTTGCCCAGTGTGATCACTGTTGGTTTTTTTCTATATTCATTAAGACATTAATTTTTCCTAGTATTCTGATTATTATATGTGTTCTATATCACTCTTTCCCTACCAGACGAGACAGCTCATGCATGCAAACAGTTTTAGAAGCTGAGTAATAATATAGAAATAAAAAAAAAAAAAAAGAAAAGGTGAATGATGACACAAAATGAGGTGACCACTAAGGACACATGTATCTGTGTAGCAAAACTACTGTACCATATGAAGTGATATTTCCATGTTATTATGAGAACGAGACTGGATATTCTCTGTCTTAGCTGTAAAAATTAAAATAGAATAAGCACTGTAATAGAAGTGGATTAAAATAAGAAAAATGTGTGTGCATGTTTTTAAAAGTGGGTAGGTTTTCCCTATCCACATTTAGATAAAAATCTCAGAAGATGCAGTTCTGATGTTACTAAAATGCTTTTCTTAATTGAGGAAAGAGGGATTGAGATAAACTTTGATAAATTCTTAACAACTTAATGTAACTCAGAATATTGATTTTTATTATTAAATTGTGTTGTAATAGAGTCATAGATAGAAACAAAAATAGTATACTCTGCATTCCAAACTTAGAATATATTCTGAATTGCTGCAAATATTTATTTCAAGATGATGCAGTGCCACTGACTATCACAAATTTAAGGTAGTAGTTATTATTAAATGAAAAATAAAATGAAGAAAAAGAAAACACTCTCCCTGTAGTAAACCTTGGTATTCATTTATAGCTTTTGCTGATGAAAGATTACACAACATAAGGATAAATCATTTTTGCATATGAACAAATAGAAGAATGACTTCTTTTTAAGCCCCCAGGACAAGAAAAACTCTCAAAAATAATAACTTAATAAGACCATGAATGTAATTTGGTCATGAACATTGCATCTCAGCATATTTTCAGTCCTATTTTCCTTAGACTTAAAGGTTAAGCTTTAAAACCAACTGGGTTTTTTGTTTGTTTTTTTTTGTCACTAGTGTAAGGACTTACAATACCATCTTAGATGAAAGTCAGATTAAAAAAAAAAATTATTAGCTCTTTTAAGGACATTTATTCCCCTTTTTTTTGAAACCATTCAGGAGACTTTCTGACAGGAATGGACTAAGTTTTTGTATTCATATGTAGAACACAACACACAGTACAAAAGTGTCAGTAGTTTTGATTACACCCTGCAGAAGTTGCCATAATGTAAATAAATGTGCACTTTCAGATATAATGTTAAAAAATTCAAATAACCAAATCTTACCTTGTCTCTGACTTAATAACATGATTATCTTTTCTGCCTGGTCAGTAATTCTACTACTGAAATCAGAGAAATAGATCAGATTGGGATTTCTTTCTTTTAAGGAGGTGGAATTATATGTAGAAGGGTTTGCTTGTTTTGGGGTTGGTTTGGGGTTTGTTTTTTTTGTGAACAACTCAACACTTGGAAAAGCTAAACCTTCAGTTTTGACTTAGATTTGACTTTGGAAGTTCACTTGTGAAGAATCTTAAAAAAAAGGAGGATACCAGTTATGTCCCAGGCACAACAAAACATTCAATTTTACAGCCTATAATGTATGGATAGAAGGTGAGTCAGAAGTTAAAACTGCTATTTAGTTTTCTCTTACTCCTAGAACCTGTGCCAAGACACATGGAGATTTGCACTTTTTTTTGTTTTCTTTTCTTTTCTTTTTTCTCTAGCATTTATATGAGTAAAGCAATTAAAATAAGAATATTGGATGGAATAGTAGAATGAGTAGACAATACCTGGTACATGGGCAGCAAATTAAAATACAAGCATACTTTGTGACAACAAATAAAGAAATCAAAAATGACCCTCTCTTTTATGCAGAACACCACTGCCAAACATAAAATAGTGACAATATTGTCACATTTCCAAAAAGAATGTGGAATAGGAACCCTCTAGTGCTTTTTATTTTTAATCAGATGCTAACAATCTGTGAAATTGCATAAAGTTTTCATTAACTCTGTGCAAGTTTGGTTTTCTTCTAATGGAATTATTAAGCATTTATTGTTCTTACCCATCCACCAAAATCCCCTGATCACTTTTCAAAACATGCATGTCAATTATCCTACTAAGTGTGGAAAAAGCAATCTGAAACATTGTTAAATGAACTATATGAAGTCTTAAGGAGACACAGTAGGTGGTTGAAGTGAGAATTAAAACTGCCATGTTCCTGAAGCTCACACGTTTTTAATATTACCCTTCAAAGCTAGCAATGATAGCAAGATCATTCCAAACTCAAGTTATAATTAATTGCTGTAATTTCAGACATTTTGAAAGTGAACAAGACCTTCATATTATGTTAATGAGGAGTCTGATGGAACTAAACATTTGTTTTCATATAGGCTTGGAAAATACTGTTGGTGATGAGGGTCCAGGTTGACTCTATTTCTGATTTTTAACATAGAGAAGAAATTTTGACTGTTATTTACAATTAACCAACTAGAAGATTAATCATTATTTTAGATGATTCTCTTATTTCTCTTCCTCTCCAGCTGAACTATTCCAATTTAGAAGTTTGTTGGTTCTGTTTCTCTTACAATCTACTTGTAGGTGTAAGTTCCTCTTCTACTCACTGTTTGTAATGTCTGCTCACCCTGACACACTACTGAGTATATTCATTATTTTTTCTGTTCACTGAAAGACTTCAAGCATGCCATAGCTGCTCTGAATTTCCTTACTATTCAGCTTGTTTTGCCTGGAAAATATTGATCACAAAGGATTTGATATGAGAAGGTTTATAACTGGGAACCTTCGAAGAAGTTACAGAGGCACTTAAACTCCAAAAGGGAAAATGAGCATTTTAAGACTCATGGAAGATTAGTGACTTTTGGAACATTTTAAGGATTTTTCTTTCTGAGCTCGTAATGTCTTGGGTGAGGTGTTATTGCTAGAGAAAACAAGCTACTGCAAGATTTACTGGCTGGGTGCACAGTTAAAATTTTATTTTCTCTTGTCACAATCATACAAGGTAATTGTGAAGGTAATAGTGCCTTTGAAAAGGTGAGGTCAGATTCTCATCTGGCTCATATATTTGCCTCTGTGCTAGGGCTAAGCCAGAAGTTTGGGGAATGTCATGTCAAGTAGTATCCCATTCCAAGTAAAATATACCAAGTGCACTGCATTTACTACTCTGTAACTTTCTGTCATCACTGCAGTCATTAACACACAGTAACACTTGTTTATACATGGCCCTGTTCTGAAGGCCTTAGTCATGTACTTTGATATATTTACTTGCATCCGTGCCAAGATGTATTAGGAATTTTCTCCTCGCACACACTTTATAATTATAGAAATTATAGTTGGTCCCAATGATAGTTGATTCAGTGGGCCTAGTGGATGAACCTGGTGATTGCTATAATACTGAGAAAGCAAGCAGAAAGGGCTGAAGTGCTAGTAGCTTCTCATGACAGCATTAGCCTCCTCATATCTGGATTTTAAATATCAAGTAGTATTCGTTTCTATGGTTCTAATGGCAACTCTCATGGTGTTCAGGTTCTTGACAAACTATTAAATGTGAGTGGTTTGTGGATGTGTGTACCCTTGGCAAGTTTGCTGATTATATGAAACACCAGAAGGCTGTGCTGCTATCCAATGAGATCCTGACAAGTTGGAGAGGTGGGTGAAGGTCAACATCATGAGGTTCCATAACAAGTGAAGGGTCCTGCATCTAGGGAGGAATGACACCAGGCACTGGTATAGGTTAGGAGTTGACCTGCTGGAAAGCAGCACCATGGATAAAGACCTTGGAGTCCTAGTGGAGAGCAAGTTATCCATGAGACAGCAATGTGCCAGAGAGGCCAATGGCATCCTGGGGTGCATTATGAAAACTGTGTCCAGCAGGTTTAGGGAGGTTCTCCTCCCCCTCTACTCTGCCCTGGTGAGATCACACCTGGAATACTGTGTCCTTCTCTGGGCTCCCCAATTTAAGGAGACAGACATCTACTCGAAAGGGTCCAATGAAGATCTATGAGGATGATTAAGGGACTTGAGCATCTCCCCTATGAAGAAAGACTGAGGGAACTGGGGCTATTTAGTCTTGAGAAGACTGAGAGGGGATCTTCTTAATGTCTATAAATATCTGAAGATTGGGTGTCTAATAGAAGGAGTCATTCTATTTTCTGTAGTGCCCAGCAATAGGACAAGGAACAATGTATATAAATGAGCACAGAAGGTTTGACCTCATCATGAGGAGGAACTTCCTTCCTGTGAGGGTGACAGAGGTTTATCTGAATTTTGACCCCAGCCAGTTTCCTAACTTCTCTGCATAGTAAGTGAAGAGACACTGGAAGCTACAGATGCCCCTCTGTCTTTCCAGGTGTATATTGCCTTGTGAAAAAGTACTCTGTAAGAAGCATATATAAAAGATTATACAGGAGCTATATATTGGCTAATACACACAGTAGACATGAAAATTAGGCTATTGTGCTACTCAGATAATCAAACTTGCAGTGTCAGTAGTGACTCACAGTGAACTTTTACTGTTCAGACAGTTATCATTCAAGTGGGGAATATTTTCCTCCAGTACCACAGATCTGATCCTTGTTTCTGCTGAATTGCTACCTTCTGACTGCTTTTTTCACTTGGGCTCTTACACTCTTTCATGTCATTTCAAGTCCTGAAATACCTTTAGCCTCAACAGTTTCACTTCTGCCTATTTTTACTTCCTTTATCATGCAAGGTCTTAGCTTGCTTAGTCTTTTTAGAATTCAACAGTTCTCATTAATTCTAAGCCAAGGTCACACAGCTGGGCTGTGCCAAAACACACAGACAAAGATCATAGGTAGTTGAACTCTAGAACTGTAGGTTACAAAGAAGGTAGATCAAGTCCCAGAGGGTGAAATATCCTCTGGATGTGTCTCTTTCCTCGATTAATAAGGAAGGTAAGAACAGGTAATCTCCTTCCTCATGTACCTATTAAATGCAAGATATTAGGCATTAATTCATGTCTTGATAAAACTTTTTTTCTCTATCAAGACACATTCAAAGAAATCCACTGGCATAGGAAATATGGTCTTAATAATGCAAGCAAGAATATTGCAAGAAATGATGGTAAAAAATTAAGAAGAAATAATAAATAGACCCCCTAATAAAATTCTAACCCATGCTGTGAAAACCTGACTCCATGTTTGAGGAAAATATAAGGTTGAAGATTCCTTTTCTTGACTTTAGGATGGAATAAGGCATTCTGGTCTGCACAGGAAATAGGACATTCATAGAAGGTGTATGCTAAGTGAAAGTAAATGGGCTTTACAACTCTTTTCTCAGTAGTAACTTTTCTTGTCTCATGAATATAGAACTAAAAATATCTAATTTTGCAAAAGGTTTGCATTACAATTTCTAAAGGTAACATAATTGATTTTGAAGCAATCTGCAATGTCATTTGGGAAAACAGCTAAGACTTTCCAAATCCTTGTTCAAAGCTCCTTGAATAGACAACATGATCAGGCTTAATTGAAATGTCAGATAGGATACTAGCAGAAATATACTTACTGGAACATATCAAAAGTTTTTAGTTTGCTTTCTTTCTGACAATCAGCAAATTAAGAACATTTTTGTGATTTGGGGGTTTGTTGGTTTGGTTTTTTTTTTTCATCTTATACTTAAAAGTAACATAGCTTTATTATGATAGTGAATCAATAAAATTGTCTCAGAAAAAAAAAATTTAAACCCCTCGTTTAGCCACATTCAAATATTTTTGATTTTTAAATAGTATCTAGCCTTTGTATATCCTAGTTGCCTTTATGTTTCTGCAGTTTTACATACATTTACTCAATGACACTATACACCTGAAATTTAGATGCCTGCCTTATATGGACTAGACCATGCCTTATTATACATTTATGATCCAAATTCTGTTGAGTGGCCTTGACTAAGTCCATCTCAATATTTTCCTAGTCACAGGTGTTGTCAGTGTGGTAGTTCCTTGCTTCTACATCCAGATCTAGTGGATTAAATTATTGGAATCTGGCTTTATCCTATTTAAAAATGGCATATATGTTATGCAGTATGCCATTAAAAAAACTCATTTTTAGAGTACTGAAGAAATTATTGAAAAGTGGGAGGAACGACATCTTTTATACTTTTATTAATGGAGGCTCTGTTTCGGTTGTAGACTTCTGTTAGTCATGTGACCACATGTAGTCATCTAAAACATAGTTTATTACATTTTGGATAGTTATTCTAGCTAATCTCTTTTATCATCAATGGAAAGTAATTGTACTATTTCAGATGACAAATAACCACCCTAAGTAAAATTCCATTTACCAGGAGTATGAACAAAATGACAGTTACTTTTTTGCCATTAAAGTTACAATTTACCATTTTCACTCAAAAGATAAGTTACTTGTTCTGTAGAATAAAGGCAAAAGTCCTTTCAGTGCCTTTTGAAAATCTAGCAGAAAACTATTGGAGGTGAGCATTGCAATGGCAGGTCATTCTCTAACTTCAGTCTGTGACTGACCAATAAACCCCTACAATGGAAGAAGGTTCAGGAGAGATGGGCAAGGTTGGTGTTCACATGAAGCTCAGTGAGTGAAGCAGGTTGCAACTGATCAAAGCTGTTACAAAGAAGCTGACTTCATCGCAACACAAAGGGGATCAGAGGTTAGACTTTGCTTTAAATAAACAGCCATTAGAGTTGAGTGGAGCAGCTGGCGGTGTAAATGTTTCTTCCTGAGTTCAAAGACTGTGAATATCTTCCTGAGCTATCCAGGCCAGCATGGGCAGAGTGAATACGTGGCCCAGCTCAACACAGAGGATGACAGCTATCTAACAAAATAATTTCAAAGAGAGCAGTGGCCTTGAGCTGACTCCATCACACATATTACTTTCTGGAAATTGGGGTTGCCCAATTCATGATGGTGAACTTATTATAGAAACTGGTAATAAGAATCACATTGTGATGGAAATGTATATTTCAATTGCTTTGTCAGGTGTAACTTAGGTTTGTATTATGTATTCAGTATCTTTTGAATCTGAAATCCTTGTGCAACATCAAATATCTTCAAATAAGTAGACTTGATAGTGGAATATCTAAAAAACCTTGGTCAGAGTGTGGGACTCTGACACAGTCCCATGGAAATTCTGAAGATTGATATTTCTGATATTTAACATTTGATTTAGTTCAATGTTCATAAGGCTCCGTAACCTTAATTTAATGACAGTCATAGTTAATATTAATGTACTTTTAATAAATATTGTCCTTAACAAATAGAAGATACCCAGTTAATCAGATTAATGTATACAGAAAGAAAAATAAATCAGATATATGTCTATACATTTAAACAGTCTCTCTCAGCACCCCTTCTCTATTTAACTACTGAATTCCTTAATTTGATAGCTCTTTCCTGATACTCCTACTCAAAAGGATATACATAAGTATGTGTATAGGACAAAGAAGACTGATAAACACCCTAAGAAATTCTTTGCTGATTACTGTTTCATCTGAGCTTCTATGTGAGTCTTTGTAGTACTTGTGGGATCAGCTCTGTGAATGAATGTCTTCCTTTGTAATGCCATCTTTTTAACACTGAGCTATAGTTATACTCAGTGCATTTTCTTGTGGGAGCAATCTTTCTCACTTCTTTGTATACCTTACTTTTACATGTGGAAAGCTTCAAGGAAGATGAATTGTTCAGTTTTACCCTGGAAAGAAGACAGATAGCAACAAACATGACTCTCTCAAGGCAGTCATGTGTCTAACATTTAGACAAAAACTGTATTTTCTTGGTCTTGTAGTTTGAATAGGGAGCCATTAAAAAGAGTTATTTCTGATCCTCACTTAAGGTAGTATAAGCTAATCCATCTCTATGAATAACAAGGCAAAAAATTCATACACAGTGTAATGCATCTTATTTTGGTGGGTTTTTTTGTTGGTTTTTTTTTAAAGAAGCTGAATCATGGTATCAAGGCTTCTTGCACAGTTCAGAGTACTGCAAATATGACAGAAAGAATAAAGTGTTTCAAATCATGACATGGTTACGATGGAGCACAGTATATGTTTATGTCTGCAGATTCTGAATTCAAGCTTCAATCATTAACATAAATCTTTTTTAATGTTTCTGAATAAAACTTTTGATGTCCTATGGCTTCCTGGCATTTCACTGGATGTATGATCATTAAGTGTTCCATTATAAATGTAATAGAATAATGGACTTCTCAGATTTTTACAATAATTTTCAAAGCTCTCAAGGAAGAACGAAAAGTCTCATGTGCATTATTTGATCACCATCAGTCTTGTGGCCTCTAACAGTTAACTCACATGTCTGTGTAGGGATTTCTGCTAACATCAACCACTCACACTGATTTAAACAAATAGGTTGTTCTTCATGGCCAAGCAGGTCCAGAACCCTGAAGAATCTATATCCTTATATTCATATTGCTCCTAGGCCTTATTCAACAAATTCAAACTAATCAATCAATTAACATGTATTAGTTTAGGTACTTAAAAAACCCTAAACCAGGACTGTGCCATCTCCTTATGATTATTAGAATTATTATATTGCTAATATGTTCAGTAAAGTGCAAGAACATATGTATATCTCAACATATTGGATTTATTTTTATTTTAATTCACCTAGTTTTCCAAAACTTATCACATGAAGAATGTTTATTTTGTCTCTTAACAGGGAATTATTCCAAAATTAGATAATATTTTTCCTTTAAAGCACAGAAGAGATAAAAATCACACAGGAATGTAAAAAAAAAATAAAATAAAAAAATTGTCAGTGAGTTTATGCCGTGCTGACTTTTTTTTTTTTTTTTCTCGAGATGCTATCATGCCTCTGAGGGCTTAGTTGTGCTTCACAGTCATTGCTCTAAGTAGTGAGTGACAAAGTATTAAAACCATTCAAAAGAAGCTACTGAAAATTTTGATAAATCGGGGTAGTAATGGACAAAGACCAGTCTCAAGTGGCTTATCATTTATCTTATCACACAAGATGAAAGCATGTTCTGTGCCTAATAGCAGTCACATCTTATTTTGTAGATTATGGCTATTGGAGCAGTAGAAAATATTCCTCTATTAGAAGCACTTCTGTCCTTTGTAGTGCCCTGTCTTCCTTTGAGCACAGTCATGGGGATAGTGGACTCAAGAATCAGGAGATGGTGAAAAGTTCAGCTGAAGGAATACCTGAAGGTAAATTTTTGGGGAAGGTGACAATGACAAGATTTTACAAGATTGTATATTTCTGTAGATGTCATTTGGAATAAATGGATGCATCACTGTTGGTAGTGCTGTACTTTGTTCTCCTTGCCTGCTTATGCAAACATGTTCTATAATTACCAGGAAGAGCTGTACCCATTTAAAATATATGTAAGTATTTATATTTTACAACTTTATGTAAACAAAATGCAAGTTATCATGTATGCTGACATATCAAAGGTCCTATATATTTATTTATCTATTTTATCTATTTATTTATTTATTTTTGTCATCCCTCAATGGGATACCACAGATTCTCAGCATTGTGTGTTTAACACATAAGTGATGCTTAGTAGCCTTGGCTAATGCCTGTTCTTGGAGACATTTCAAGAAGTTAAGGATCAATGACACCATAGCAAAATGAAGAAAACCTTAGGTCTGGACCTATTTGTCCTGCCTGTTACTTAGCTAAATTTCAAGGGAAAGGAAGAGTTATTAGAAAAGAGGAAAAGGTGATGGGGGTGAATGAGTGAGGAAGAGAGAGAGAAATATATAAAGAGAAAAGGTTATCACCACCTGTGGGTCCAGTGACATCTCACTGGATCAGTCCAAGTCTTCAGTTCTTCGGTGGCTAGTGCACCCCGATTGGTATTTTTCTGTCCCTTTATAACCTTGAGATGTCTGGATGGCATTCCCAATTTCCACAGGAAGTGGTGTTGGTTTGCATGAGCCCCATGAGCTAGGGATAGTGTGGTGCTTGCCATCCACCTCCCCCATGGAGCAATCAGCAGAAACACTTAACTAAAGAAAAGACAGTCCCACCTATGCAGAGATTAACTCTTCCTTTTGTTAAAGACTGTCTTGTCTGCAGGTGAGGGGGGAACACAGAGACATTGGAAGCAATCAACACTTCTTCCCTTACAGAAAGGTCTTTCCAGATCTTACCACCACATAAGGTTTGAGGCACACAATAGCCAGGCTCTTACAGCTATCCAAAATCTGTGTATTTCACAGATCACTGGCATCTGAGCATTATATACTTCAGTTATACCCAAGTTGCAGATGATCCTAATTCATATTTCTTAGAAAACTACCAAACTAAATAGTCACTTTTTTACTTTACATGTTAACATGTATTTTATGTGAATATTTTTCTATATTTTATAAAATTCAATAGAACAAGTTTGCCAGAAGGTTTCATGTAGCATGTATAAATAAGAAAGAACCATATTTTGCAGTTGTCTTCATCTGCTACTGTAAAATTACTTCTGAAGTGACTGATTTAATAACAAATCAATACAATTTACCAATACTTTCACATATAACTGCATGAAATATGCACCCTATTATATAAGTGCTTGTTCTTATTTATTGGAAATACTTATCTTTTCTAAATTTCAACTACCAGTCTGAGAAGCTGCAGAGGTAGTCTAGACCATAATGAAGCCAATAAAGTCTCCATAGGAATATGTTATCTTACAAACAATTTGCCTTAACATGAATATGAATACTTCCTTATATTAAGCAAGCAGATTTGTTCTACTGGGAGGAAAAAAAAAAAAAAGTAAGATAAAATACTTTTCCTGACCTTTTTATTATAGTACTTATTTTAATAGGGAAGTAACAGTTTTCTTGTTACTTATTATTAGTATTTCACTTTATAAAACATTTTTTTGGATAGACATAAATTCCATTACAACTGAACACTTGACTGATAATTAGAATGAAGAGGAAAAATTACATTTTGTTTTGTTGTATTTAGATGTTCATTTTCTGTAAGCAGTATGCCTACATTATTAAGTTCCTACTTAAAAAAAAAATTGAAAACCCTAAAAATGTTTACGTTTTTCAAATACCATATGGCTGTGTAATTTTTGGTTTTGTTTTGTTTCTATCAAATATGATTCTTTGCTTCTATAAAAGTCACCAGGTTGTCATTTATATATAAATTTCTTATTAAACAACCACAGATATATGGGAGAAAAAATGAAATTATTTATTTCAGGTTTCTAGGAACCATATTTTCAATGCCATTTATCTATGCATTAAATACATTCCCTCTTCTCTCTGAATAATGGTGTGGTGAGTTGACCTTGGCTGGCTGCCAGATGCCCAACAAGCTGCCCTATCACTCCCTCTCTTCAACATGACAGGGGAATAAAATAGGATGAAAAGCTCATGAGTTGAGATAAGGACGGGAAGATCATTTACCATCATGGTCAAAACAGACTCTACTTGGGTAAAGGAGAGCCTTAGGACTTCAACAAGAGAAAACAAGTACATATTTTGATATTCAGCTTTCAAAATCTGGTTTTAATTGTCAGTGCTATACAAAACCAGCTCATTGTTATTATTGAAATGTAATTAAGGATGAAAAAGATCTGAAGTTAGAAAGAGTGAAAACATGTTATTAATTGAATACATAATTAATGTTATGCACTTTGACATAAGAACAGGTAGTCCAACTTCTAGTCTTTTGGGTTTTTTTGAGAAAGAGAATATAATCTTGCTTATCAAGTCTAGGTTTTAAAATATGTTGTGGATAGATTAAGCACCGAGACAGACAGATATAATCAACACAGGGGGGGAAAAAAAGCTAAACAATTCAATTCAATTTCAATTCAAAAGAATTTGACCAAGTAAATTTTTGACCAAGTAGTTATTTAGATAACTATAATGGATATGAGTATTACAAACTTTTGGAAAAAAATAGAAAATGCTTTCACTAACAATCCCAGATAGTGAGTTGTTAGGATAATTAAGATGTTTTGTAGTCTTTGAGAAGGAAAAGACATCCTCATGAAATTATTTTGCTTTGGAAAACATCACACGGATATACACATTAATTTCAGAAAGGAAAATCATGGTATTTCTTATAAAATCGAACTCTAATATAACTTTTTTTTCTTTAGCAGCCAACTTATCAGATTCCTTCTAAGTTTTGTTGATCTTTTTCTGAGATGAATCAGCTGAAATTCACAGCTAATGTATTTAAATTCTTCTCTTATATAGTTTGAATTACAGAGTTTTATTTAAGAAAAATTTGCTGACATTAAAGTTTCCAAGAGCACCCATAAATACATCAGCTATAAATAAGGAACTTTTCATCATGATGAGAACAACTTACTATTCTAATATTATTACTTCATATCTGACCTAATTAAATTAAAAAATTAAATGCTTAAGTTATGGTTTCATAACCCCTCATGTAAAGTGCTAAAATCTACCCTATGAGGTTATTACAGTTTGCTGGAAACTTGGACAGAATGTTTTTTAAAGAATAATGCTTCAACAAAATGGGAACATTTTTAGCATTGATTCTGTTGACCATTAAAATGCAATAGTTTCTTGACTGTGAGAAAAGAGAGATGAGATTTCCAATAGACCTATTCAGAGACAACATGAGAATAAGAAAAACAGATTAGGAAAGGAAGCCTGAACGACATTGTTTTCTGTTACAAGTGTTAAAAATGATCTTTCATCACTGTTTTGCTTTACAAAACCTTGTTAAAGATTTAGTCTTCATTCCAAAGAACAAAAAAGAATGTCAAAACCATGGAAGTTGTTGACTTCTTGTCAGCTCCATTCACAGATCCTGTGAAACAATGATGATCAGCAAGGACTGGGCTTAACAGGTTTCTCTTAGAGATGGTAACTGGTTAGAACTACAGTATATTTGAGAGGCATACCAGATATTATTATTAAGTCTTCCACCAGAAGCTCTGAAAATCTGCCAGACTGACCATTCTGAAATTGGTGAGGCCTGCAGAATATAACTGAATTCAAGCTCTCTCACTGTTTCACTGGAGACTTTTGTACTTGGAAAGTCTTGAACAGATCTGCTGTTATGAGGACTGTAAAACTGTTGCTCCACTGAAAACCAGTCAGTCCTGGAAGTCCTAGGCCGAATGTGAAGGTGTTCAAACTTCTTAATAGTTTTCCATAATATTTAGAACAGTAAAAGTGGAATTCTTCCCTCTGAGCACCCCTAAGCTTTGAAACTGGAAAGTAGTCTTGGAGCAAATCAAGGGCAGGTAATATAAAGTTTTACATGGTGCTTGATATCTTTTCTAACTGTCTATGACTTCATAGAATCATAGAATCATTATGGTTGGAAAGGACACCTAGGATAATCAAGTCCAACCTTCATCCTAACATCTCTCTAACCACTAGACTACAGTCTCAAGTGCTAGATCTACTCATTTTTTAAACACCTCCAGGGGCGGTGATTCCATTACACAGAATCACAGAATCACAGAAATTAGGGGCTGGAAGGGACCTAGAAGATCATCTAGTCCAACCCCCCTGCCTG
>JANHGL010017419.1:39776-62630 GCA_024611195.1 Ceyx melanurus
GTCCAGGTCTCTCTGGATGGCAGCACAGCCTGCTGCTGTGTCAGCCACTCCTCCCAGTTTGGTGTCATCAGCAAACTGTCCCACTGCCTAAGCACTCTCTCAGTAAAGAATTTCTTCCTAATATCTAATCTAAACCTCCCCTGACACAATTTGGGGCCATTTCCTCTCATTCTATCATTAGTAATTAAGTAGTAATAACCTCTTTTTTAGATAGTTGTAGAGACAATGAGGTCTCCTTTCAGGAGTTTTCAATCCTTCAAACTCCTTTAGGGTTTTCAATCTCCTTTTCTCTAGACTAAACAAACACAGTTCGCTCAGCCTCTTTTCATAAGGCATGCTTTCCAGACCCCTCACCAACTTTGTTTCCCGTCTCTGGACCCACTCCAGCACTTAGTATTCTTAGTAGCAATAGGAGAGGATTTGTGCACTGAAACAGTTGCTGCTGAGGATCCCACACCTTATTGTATTAATATCAAAGGCAACTAAATTGAATTACTTCTAATCTGAGTTTGTGGGCTGAATGCTTATTAGTACCTGGTGTGCACAGATGAACTCCAAGGAATTTAGTTCATGTGCTTCAAGACATCTCTGTCATGTGAATCAAAGATTGATGTGAATCAAAGAGATAGCCAGGCAATTAAGTTTAAAAGTGTGTTTTGAGCCTGAGTAAAAGCCTATTAGAGATGCACACTAGTTGCCACAAATCCTAAAGTAACCAGCTGCATTTGCATGTCCTAGGAAATAATATTTATCACTCTACTAAAAAATAAATTTGTACGTAAATGAAATCAATCCTGTAGCATTTAATCAAAGACATATATCTGCACTGAAGAATCACAGCATGAGAGGGGCTGGAAAGAGACTACAAGCCCCCTGCCAAGGAATGTTCACCCAGAGAAGGACACACAGGATCACATCCAAGCAGGGTTTGGATGTCCCTAGAAATGTGGACATTAAATAGCTTTAAATTATTTTTACAAGACAACAAGAAAACTACACATTTAAAGTAATTTACTTTAAAATTCAGATCATGAGATGATTTAACATGATTTACAAAGCATATTTCTGTAACACAAAGAGTAAACCACTAAAATGCTTGTTAGGAGGCTACTCCATCTTTTCATTCCACAAAATGCCTATTTCCTCAGATAGCAAGCCCTATTTCTGGTAGTTCAGGGCAATCAGGGAAGCAGGTCTCTTAATATACCACTTCACAGAACACCACCTCCATACTATATTTGCCTAGATAATTTGAAGTGCAACAGTCAATGATCCCATCTCTAGAGACCCTGAGAATTAATTGTAGGATAATCCTTCCTTGATATTATAACTTTGGACTCTTGCATTGCTGTTTTCATAATCTAAGGGAAAACTTGGGCTGAATTCTGATTCAATTAGAATGTTAAGTTTTGTTGCAATGTCTTTTCTCTTGTTAACTTACTGAATATAAGGATAGGGTTTTTTAAAATTCTTTGTCAGACAGATTCTTGGATTCTCTTTAAATTGCATTGTTTTAGTCTTGTTTATTTCTATTTTAAATGGTTTAAGATAAAAGATTGACCTGTTAGTAAGTTACACCTAATTTAGCTTGGTACTTAAATATCTATTTTAAGAAATTGATCTAAAATGCTAGTAAGGAGATGTATTTGCTGAACTATTTTCTCTTCACACTATTATTTGCTCATAAACTAATATTACAGTTTGACAATTCATGAGTTCTTTAATACTTTGGAAAGTTATGGAATAATATTTTGAAAGGATCTTCCAACAGGAGCAGACACAAATAACAAAAAAACCATAACCCAAATCTCACCTTTTAAAAGATGTATATATGTGTATATATATACGGTTGTGAAAGGGGTAATATGATGTGGTGCCTGAAGAGAGGAGTCAAAATATTCTAGCTCATTCATCTAGATATTTCAAATTTGAGACTATTTGGATATGTTAATTTAATATAATCTGCGTAATTATATTATTACTGCTGCTACAAATAATCTGCTTTTAGTCTGCTTCTATATCACTAAAAATTAATGATCCCTGAAAGTACTGTAAGATAAAGATATACTTGTAGAATTTCTATTGTCTATAAAGTTGTTCTGCAAGTAAATGGAAGATGTCACCTTTTGAGTATGTCAATTTTGTCATGTCTCATGAGCATTGAACTCAACTAAAGAGAAAAAAAAACAAAACCAAAAAAACCAGTAAATAAAGTGTTAAAAGGTGTACTTGAGTTTTATGCAAGACATAAAAAGAAACAAAAAGTGCTTAATGTCTGTATTTTGTTTATTCCAATATCCTCAAATTTAGTCCAAACATACTCTTAAATGGTTTTGGGGGAGGAAAAATCAGCTCTGGTTTATAGCCTTCACTGCCAACTTTGAGCCTGAAGGAAATTTTTACAGCTGAGTTATAAACTCCTAAATATCAGCATTTATAATGGCAAGGCTGACAGGCTTTTAATTTCAACACTAGCCAGTGTCAGTGTAATAATTTGAAAAAGATAATAATTTCAAAGAGGTCAAATCCAAGTTAAAAAAAGTGTGCCTGGATCTTGCTAGCACACAGTCATACATATATCCTTAATTGCACCCTCACCTAATTTAGGGCTGCCTAAAAAACATAATATTTTGATTTTTTTTTTATCCCAAAATATTTCCATATCCTGACATTTTCTGGCCAGACTATAGTCAAAATCCTGAATGTGTTTTTTATGTAATCTTGACTGCTCGGTTACGGATCTCCAGCTGCTTTTTCTTCTGATTCCTTTCTGTATAAATAGAGAATATGGTAATCTATTGAGTAATTAAAAGTTATAAAACATGTAAGTCACACACACATTTAGTCATAAAAACACCCTCTTCTTTACTACATCATACAGCATAATCTTATTGATGTTATTGCCATTTTTCCTCCTACAGTGCCCACACAACTTTCTTGTTTCCCCCTTATTTCATCACCACTAGGGAAGCTAGTCTGAATGTGTCTTGGGTGAGGCAATACACTGTCTGGCTTTTGGAAAATTTTAATACCCTTCTGAATACTGACAGAAATAACAAATCTAATTTTTACTTACAACTTCTAGACCTCTGAGATCCAGACATTTTTTTAGTGATTTTTTTCATTCGGAATACATATGACAACAAAATTCAAGTTCTTCACTTGAAGTATCTATTTGATCTATCTAAACTTCACAGACTAGATAGTTTAGAAGTGAACAAATTAGTTTTAAAACTACATATATTAGCATTTATTTACACTGGGTTGGACTAGTAGTAAGACAGATAGGAAAACAAGAATCTAGACTAGAATAAAACTTCAGAATTAAGATACATATGTCTCAGAATGTTTCCATCTCTGTTACTTGTGAATAAAAAGTTACATTCATTTTCTTTGAGATAGCACCACTGAAGTCCATTGCAATGTGGGTGAACATTTAAGAAATAGGACAAATTCTTCCTGGTGAAATAGTAAACAGTTGAAATTGATGGACTGTGTAAATTTAAGACACTGTAGAATTTTATTCATAAGGACATTCTTTATAAGGTTGTGTTTCTACTCATTCTCATTCAATCACTTGATATTGTTTTGTTTTGTTTTTAATTCTATAATATTTTTTTAAACATGGACCCCCAAAATCCCAAGTTTCTTTCAATTTACTTTTGGTCTTCAGAATAATTTTAAAAGATTGTATTCTATAAACAGAAATTAAATATCAGAGAAGATTACAAAACATCAATGGCAAAGTTATTGACTGAAAAATTTTGCTCTCAAATGTAAGCCTTTTCTGAATAAGCAAGTTAAGGAAATCAGATAGGTATGTCTTTGCCTTAGATTCGGGGACAGTTAAAAATACACAGGAGAGTCATTTTAACTTTCAGCACTTTTATTTTTATAACAGTGCTATTTTAAGCATGAAGAAAAGGGCAAACACCCTTTGAAAGGTTTTAGAAAGCGTCTATGACATTATGAACTCACATGCAGTTTATATTCTCTCCATCTACAGAACAGATATTCCTCTTCAGGAGATACATATTTTAAAGTTTGTCAGTAGATACAACGCAGTTAATTAATCAGCTATTGTTACCCATAAACAATAAAGACAATCAGATTTTTCTTAAACCTTTCTGGATACTATGTCATGTTGAGGTAACATCTGTTCTTCATTTTATTCTTGGGTCTTCCATAACTTGCCCATATTCCACTGCATTTAAAAAAATCAAAACACAGAACCACAACCTAACAAAAAAGCCCCAGACAACCCCCCCCAGTAAACATATAAAAAATATCTATGTGATTGTATTTAGAGTGCTTTTTAAAAATTATTTTAATATGGTTGCTAGCTGAGGGACTTTTTATGTAGAAAAATGAAATTCTTCCTCAGCAAGGTCAATATTTAAATTATACATCTATTGGAATAATAAACTAAAAAAAAAAAACCCATAAAACTAAATAAAATAAATATATACATTGCAGTAACACATATTTATACTTTTAACTGATGCTTATGGGATCATTTCATCTTGTGCAAATCTTGCAGGCAGTATTTGTACTGAAAATGTGATTGGCTAGTTTAAACATGAGGAGGCAGTAGTGACTTCTGTTCATCAAAGAACACCATTCCTACATCCTTGGTCAATACTAGGTGATTTATATTGCTGTCAATCTATCACCTTTCAAGTTTACCAAAGACACAATTAGGATAGGAAACAAATATTTTTACGATTTCTACAGAAAATATCAACTACATTAAGCAAAAACCTCCATAATGTTTGCCAACCAATCTACAAGTTTTCTTCACACTAAAAGAAATACAGACTTCAATATGAAATGCTTAAAGAACCCTAATTGTTGGTTTGTACTGTCTCCATACCAGCTGTTCATAGTAAATAACTTCTTAAGCCACATATCTCAGCTTTGAGTATATAGTTCTCAAAGTCAAACTAAAAATTTAAGTGCATTTTAATACAGTCCTTTAATGTATTATTATGGATTCATTATATGTGACAAAATAAAAAATGATATTTATGAATTTGTAATTTTTATTTTAATAAAAAGGAGGTGACACATTGATTTGTGAGGACAAAGACGCCTCTAATCTATTCAAGTTCAGACAAACTCAATGTAGTAAAAGCATAATAGTTTCTATAGTCAATGCTGAGAAGGCTTCCAGAAGACTTGCTGGCTGTGATTTGTCTGCTATTCAAACTACATAAAAATCCACAGGGGATGGAATGAATCCCAGGGAATCTACGTCTGGCTTTTATGGACCCTCAAGGTCTTCGACACATACCGTACATAAGAGGACAACTGATCCTGAGGGACTTCACATCTCAACACCCAAAAAGCAGTATGTAAGTCTTCATCACATCTCTACAGTGACCAGATGCACATGGCAAGTTTTCTAAGCTGCATTTTATGAAAAGTAAACAGAAAATTTGTCACATTCCCTTTTCTTTTTCCACTAAATAAGTGAAAGCAAAAGCAGTTGTTTGTTTGCTTTTCTGTCGCAAAAGAAAATATATTGTAATTAGAAATAAAATCAGATTATTATATTTCTTACATTTCTTGCCAAATACGCTTACCTTTTATGACCACATTTTAAAATAAATGTATAATGAAGATCTTACTACTGATATGTATCGCTATGGATTAATATCTAAATTTTACTGTTAACCTTATACATATATAAATGTTAGAAAGTTCAAAATTTCTAATGATGTCAGTTTTGAATTATTAAAGCTGTCAGGTATAAGTGTATGTTGTGCAGAGTATCTTCTCAATACTTCTAGAGATTTAGTAACTGGTGATCACAGAACATCTTTAGTGCCAAAAAATGAGAAGATTTTTCTTTGCCAAAATAAATCATAAAGGGTCTTGTCTTCCACTTGTATAAATTGTTGCAGCTTAGTTAAAATCAATTAATATTAAGCATATTATACAAGCATGGAATTTAATCCAGTTGGATTCTTCATTTCTTTGTCAAAATAAATCCTTCAAAGTAAGGAAAAAGAAACTGGTAAATAATTGATTATAACAAAGCAGAACAAAAACTCAAAACAAGCAAATCAACAAACAAAACCAACCAAGACACCAAAGAGGTAACCCAAAACTTTAGTGTTGTCTTAATTACAAAACATCTTTAAATCTACTGCATAATTGATAGTCAGTTAAACCGAACATTATGCATAAAATTTGCTTTAAAGCAGACACGACTTCCCTACTGAATTGTAACCAAAGGAATGAAGTGCCTATACCAAGCAAATATGTGATTATTGTTTTTTAACGCTTGAAAGACTTTTTATATGTCTGTTTTGCAGACCAAGCAGGGTTTTTGTTTTAAATAAGAAGGGCTTTTTTGTTTGGTTGGTTGCTGTTTTTTTGTTTATTCTAATGGGTGACATCATATCTGAAAGCAATTAGTGAAATCTTAGCTATGAAATGTAATGAAATACTATGGTCAAAGGAATGTCTTCAATTTAGGCATTCAGAATCAGATCCCAATGAATGACTCCAATATTATTTGAGCTCATAGTGTGCTATCAAAAACACCAATATACATGCTACTGGATGGTCATTCATATTTATATCAACAAATGGTCAGCAATTTGATTCATTGATCTAAAAATATATTTGCACACCAAATGTCAGCCAAACAAATGCAATACTAGGTCAAAAGATAGTTAACTGAAAATGAATGTAAACAAAAACAGATTTTTCCGTCTATGCCCGTGACTGGATTGTATGGGTTCATACTTGGGATTATTCCTATTCACAAGAGTTTGTGAATCATGAGATTTGAGAAGCCAAATGTATGCACTTTCCCCACTACTGTCTTGCACATTATTGTTTATTTGAAAGAATTAATAAAATATTTAGATTATGATAAATATTGTACCATATCTTTATATAAAATTAGGTTTAAAGCTCATTTTACCAACATCATGATAAAGCAGTAAGAAGAGATGAAAAAATATTAACTTGTCTAATATGCAGTGGAAATTTATGCAGCCACAAGCTGTCTGTAATAAATGTTAATTGATTACAATTTATATTTTTGGTCTTCTTCCCAGAGGCTCCAAGCTATTAATCTGACTTGAACACAGCCAGAATAGAGTAACAATTCTTAGTCACTAAAAGCCTTAAGGGGAATTCAAATCTGTTAGAATAAATGTAATAGCTTTATCCTCCTTAAAGCAGGGAGTAAGGCAGAGAGGGAAAGGAAACAAAACAGCCAAAACATTTTTGAAAATGTATTATTTATATTTACTGAATGCTAATAAAAACCTGCTGCATTTGTATATGATAATATATTTCTTTTCTTTTTTCTTAAGTGATGAAAATATATCCTCTTTACTGTGTTGATAATGCAGAGTTGATAAAACACTTTTAAAAATAAAGGTCTATATATCAAACAAATGGATACCTATTATTATTGTAAATTATATTATGCACAGTATTAGAGATTATTTTAAACCCTGTTCAGTAAGTTTCAAATGTCAAAATGTCCTTGGTTTGCAGTTCTTTGTACCTTTTGCAGGCTGGAGAGATCTGAAATAACAAAGTACCTAGTTCTGCTCTCATACACTCTCTTTTGAATCCACAGTTACAGAAGGTTATTAATGGCAATGGAATCACCTACATAAGCATCTCACACACGGAGTTCTTCCTTTTGACCAATAATTTTCTCTTTTTTCTCCTTTAATGAGTACTAACTGATGCTATTTATTGTATCTTCGTCTAATGCCTCATTGTTCTCAAATATTGAAAAGTAAACCAAATTATAAAACCAATGACACTCTGAGTTTATATGAGTTTATATATAAGTTGGTTTGTTTTTTTTTTTTAATTAAGATTTTCGTCAAGGTTTCCATTCTAAAATGACAAATAATTTTATCTATTTTATAGTGAACCTAAATATTGCCTTTACCTTTTCCCATTTTTTTATCTGTAATAACAGTTGATACCAACACTCAGCAGAAGTCTAGTTTTCATTATCTGTATAAAGAAGTAGAATGGGGTATTCTCTTCCTCAAAACCTGGTAGAATAATACAGATGAAAGAACACAGGTCTCACTAAGTATTCAGGGATGAGGTGCAGATTTGTGGTGGAAATTCCTGGAGGAATATGATGTACAGAAGCAATCCCTGTGTGTTCTCTCTGGGGTGCTAAGAGATATTGGTTCCAGACACTCCAGAGAGGGTTAAAATTTTCCTACACTGTAGAAAGGAATGTTAAGAATAATTTGAACAAGAGAAAGGGAAAGACAGAAAAAAAAAATAAAAAATTGAGCTGGACAAAAAAGGTTAATTATAGCATCTATTTTAGAGGAGGAGCAGTTCGCATTCCCTAAATGGTCTTCAACTCAAGGAGTTATCCTTCACAACTTGTCCCTGGATAACAGAGGTGACCGACAGCAGCATACCCAGTCAATAGCTGCTTAATCTGTCAGGAAGCTTCAAGAGGTATCCCAAGAAAGTCAAGATGTATTGTCCAAAGTGCACCATCAGTGTGTACTGAGTCATTTCTCACTTGAAAGTCTAAATAAAATTTAAAAGATTTCACCTTAATATACGTTTCAAGTACAGGAGGTATATTGAAACATGACATGCTGATAGATAAATTTTGAAAAGTGTGCAATGAAAAATAAACCCCAATATATGAAAGTATAAACCTTCAACTAAGTAGGAAAACTTCATATTTTACAATCCAGACAGGAATTGCTTTACCTGTTTGATTTGCCACTTTAGTTTTTGACTCATACACTGCAGATACAATGTTCTGATGTGTGAATGGACTAACTTTGCTCCTAACACATGTAGTCCTATTATTAGAGTTCACATATACCTTTGTTTTGTAAAGAACAATGACAAATTGTGACAGTTTTTACCAACTTCCTTAAGACTCCAGTCTAGTGATTAATTATAAAGACTCATGTTTAAATTAGCTATTCATCTTAATGACAATGACAATGGTTTTAAAGAATTTGGAAAAATGTGTTGCAGGGAGGATGCCTGCAGAATCATTAAACATGAATCATCCTTGGGTGCCTACTCAAATGTAATTAGTGGAATGTAATTAGCATCTAATTACAATATCACATATGAAAAATCTTGGCTGCCTTTTGCCATATTCTAGCCAAAATGTAGCAGGAAGTACCCCAAATCTTTAGACACTCTTCTTTTGGCCAAAGAAAGCACATTCTAGCCTTCAAAAATATGCTTACTTGCTTGGATGTAAAATTTAATGTTTTCTTGTTATTATCTAAGGAATCAATGGGTGATAGAAAGAATCCAAAATGCTTAAATAAATAATTACTAGAGTAAAGCAATAAGCACAGACCTAGCAATGAGGCAGTGACATGAATGAGCCAGAGAAATAGAGACCACGCTGTAGGTGTCACTGTGGAGACAGAATGCAGTGTTTTACGCCTGCCTGGCTAAGGGAAGTCCTTTTTGTGAGGTAACTTGATAAGCACTGTAAAATATACTAAGAAATAGTTCAATCTTATGAAATGAAAAAGGGTTTAAACTATAAATAATATTCTTTGAGAGATTTGGCTAATTTTATCTAATAAACCAACTATCATGTTAGTTAAACAGGCTGAAGAATTAATAAATCAAGTGGATAACAATGAAAGGAAAATACATAGAGCAAAACAAAACAAAATCAAACAAAACAATATCAAAATGCTTTATTTAATCTCCATTAAAATGTCTTGAAGTACATAGTTTAATAAATGCTTCTTACATTATATACAGGAAAATAAAAGACATCCTGCTAAAATTAAGATATTATAGTCTCAGATAATGGAGAACTGCAATTCCATTCAGATTAAAATATTTTTCCACAAAATTTCATTTACCTGTATTAATGTCAAGCTTTCTATTCCTACAATCTGGATTAAGGCTTTGGTGGTGAGTTCTTATTGCTGCTGGAATGAGGATTTTCTTTGTTTTATTTCTTGGAGGAGTGTCACAGTTTAGGGTCAGGGCAGCACTCTAGACCTATAACAGATGGTCTCTGTTAAACCCCCTCCCTCCCAAAAGAGAAAGGGAATAAGGGAGAGAGACATAGCAATTAGAAAAGGAAACTAGAATAGCTTTAATGGAAATAATGAGTATATACAAATACATACAAAAGCAATATCAAACACAATCGTCCCATTGGCAATTATGTCACCATCACCACTCATGCTGTGGAGCAGGCACAGGGACAGTCCCAAGCTGGCCCTGCATCACATGGGAGATGTGTTCAGCAGCTGGATTCTGTTATTGGATTCAGGAATATACAGATCAGGATAGAAGGCAGAATGGACAGAGTCCCCATCAGATGCTGGTCATTGAAGAAATGAGAAGCCAGAAGAGCTGGGATGAGAACTTCTCTCTCATGATCCTTCAGCTTTATACTGAATATGATGTACATGGGCTGGAAACCCTCTCTGGCCAGGTTGGGGTCACCTGGCCTGGCTGCTCCTCCCTGCAGTTGAGGCCTTTCCCTTTCTGCACCCCACAACATGTTACAGAAGATCCAGCAGTGGCCTTGGTCTGCACACCAACATTTGGTACTAACTTTAAACTTGGGGTGTTATCACTTCTAGAATCAGACATTGCCCGTGAGAACATGCTGCTGACTTCAGAAAGTGCAGTTAGTTAGAAGAACTGAGTTGAAAAGTAAAATTACTGAACAGAATTAGTTCTGTTCTCACTCAACCCAGCACAGAGTCATTTTCTACAAGTAACAACACTGAAAAAAAAAAGTGTGATGATGATAATAACATTTATGTTTAAATTATACCTTTATCGTGAAGCCAACATTGTGCATACTCTATATTTTTATGCAGTAATAAATTCTACATAGTGTAATTCAGAAAAATGTTCATTTTTCTCATAAATTTATGAACCTCCATAAACCTAGAGTTTATACACCAATAGCTTGGGTTGACTTTTTCTGAATAGAAGAGAATTTTTCTTAAAGGAGACTTAGCAGGATTAGTACTGAATCTAATGTTGTCACTTTAGATTCATTTAATAATATATTTTTAAAAATAATTTTATAGCATCTTCCTCATTTTTATTTTCCTACAAGTTTTAGAATGTTACTAAGCAATTTGCATTAATTTTTGTATAATTTCTATTTTCAAAAGTTAAGAAAGGGCAGCTGTTATGAAAAATAAAGCAACAATGACTCTTTTGTTACATTTTTAATTGATTATATTTAACTACATTTAATTTGCATAGTTAAAAAGCTTTTGCTTATTACAATAATAACAAGAGGCTATGTAACATACTTCATTTATGTCATGTATGTGTAATTAAATCAACTCTGTTTAAATTTAGATGAAAGTTATTTGCTTTCAAAAGTAATAGTTAATCTGTCTGTCTCTCTGATATAGTAAGCTTTGCAACTTTATGCAAATTTGAGAAAATCTTATTTCCTGAACTATTTTCCAACTACTTAGTTTTCAAATAATTTTCTGGTTTTGTTTGTTTCCTTGTTTGTTTTTATTTGTTTGGGATTTTATTGTTTAGGTGATTTTTCTTTGTTTTGCTTTATTCGTTTTGTTTGTTTGTTTGTTTGTTGTATATTTTTTGTTGTTTTGTTTTTGTTGTGTTTTTTTTTTTATCTAGTATCTTCCAAAGTTACCGAAAGGACACAAAATAAATAATCATGTGTGTGTCTATAAGATTATTACAGATGGCCAACTCCTCTCTTTTCTATAGAGAAATTGGCCACTCATATGCAAACTTAAGGAATAGCACAAAAGGCATTAGAAAAAGCATGATGCTGTTATAGATGTAGTATGGGTACTTTTCATGACATGTAAACTGTTATTATATAAACATATGGTTATCAAGGTCGAATTTCAGAAAACTGCTGCATAGAAAATAAAGGAAACTACTTTCCTCCATTCATCATGTCCCTTTTGATTATAACAAGATTTATGTATTTTACTTTGTTCAGCAGAACTTACATATAAACATAGAAGCTACCATGGCCTTTTTGGCCTAAAAGATTATGCTAACAGAAGAGTGGAATTAGAATTTTAATGACATTTTAGAACTTTAGTACTGTGTATTTGAATGGCAATCCCATAAGAAAAATAGCTTTTCTCTTAAAGTCTTCAGTCCAGTACTTCTATTACAAATCTGAGTATGCTAGACTGGAAAGACTTTTTGGACATGCTATAACAACTTGATGAAAATTGTGATATAATTTATTTTTTTTTTAGTCAAATTAAGTGTGGGGGCTGGTTCTTCTCAAAATGTGCATTCAAGTTCAAGCCTTATGGCTACTGAACCTGAAAGTAGAAAGTTGCAGTGGTCTGAGCCCATAAGAACTATGTAGCAATTCAGCTTCTGCTAGTGTCTTCTGCTGAGTCCCATCTATTTTTGTATCTCTGTAGTGGAGGGGCATGTGAGTGGCATCAAGTGAAAAAAAGGTGTACTTCTCCTACAGGCATCTGTCCCTGGGAGAAAATGAGAGAGGATAAATTAAGAGAGTCCTTGGCTAAACAGGGAGATTTTCACATATCCTAGTAGCTGAGAGACACCATATTATAGACCCATTTGTTTTCTGTTCTGAAGATTTTAAATAGTATTTTTCTCTGACATAATCGGAAAGTCTTTTTTTGAATGGGTGTAACATTTTCCATAACTAGTTTTCATAGCTTCTTCATATGTAAGTTCTAACAGCTCAGAATATTTCTAGCCTGGGATTTGATAAATAATGAACATGTGTAGTTTGTTTCTTCTGAATTAGAAGAAACTTCTGAAGTAGAAATTTTAGTTTTTCTTCAGTGTTTGATGAAAATGATAAATAAGTATCAGGTTTCAAATTGCACATATTATATATATTCTGACATAATAACATTAGCCTGGAAAATAATGTTATTAGTATTACATAATGTCAGTATGTTTAAGGAGTGTGGCTCCAAGCTCCTGTGATTTTTCATTATTAATGTTCTGCTACAATAATTATGTCTAGTAGCAAATAATTCTCCATTCAGCAAAAGTTTGTCTGTGTTGGCCAAAATGAACAGCTTATAAAAAGAATGGCCCATCACCATGAACCAGCTATAACCCAAGTTGCTGCGATCTGTTTGTTAATGCCACGGTGACTGCAGGAGAATTAAGAGCCTCTGACAAGATTCTGCTTTAAGGACTTAAATACCAATTTTTCTCACTGAATGCCACTAGACCCTGTTAGAGACTGTCATTCAATTCCTTGACCTTTTTGGAGAGTTAAGTCAGGAGATAAATTTCAATGATACCACCATCTCTATCTTCCTGCCAACACTGAGAATCACCTCAGCTCTGAAATCCAAACTAAAGTCAAAAGAAAGTAAAATACTAAACTTTGTCTTTGAGCAGTTCAGGTGTAATTCCCTGCAGCTATAATATCAACTGTGCTACATTTTCTGAGAATGGTGTTATAGATCTGCTGTGCTCAATATTCAGTTTTAGCTGTATCTTGATTCCTGTGATACCTTGTATTCTCAAATCACCTGCACACCAGTCAGCTTTCCATAGAACTTCGAGCAAAAGAACAAAACAGTATCATAGAAGCACAGAATGGCTTAGACCAGAAGGGACCTTAGAGAGCATCTAATCCAACCTTCCCTCCATGGACAACAATGTCTCTCAACCAGACTAGGTTGCTTAAGGCCACATCATCTGAAATAACAGCAGAATCCTTTTCTGTTATTTTAATGTCCCTGGACAGATTTAACTCCATCAGGGCTTTAACTTTTCTTGTTTCTGGTTTCATGAACAATCTCCTGGTAGTCATCCCAGGTTACCTGCTCTTGCTTCCACCGTTTGTGGATTACCCTCTTGTGTTTGATTTGGGCCATCTATATAGTCCTCCCAACATTTTTATCTGATTTCTTCTTTTAGGGATTCAGTCCCTTTGAGCTAGGAGGAAATGATCCTTGAAAGTCAAACAGTTTTCCTGGGCTCCCAATCCCTCCAGTACTTTGTCCCATGGTACATGATCGAGGATGTTCCTAAAGAGGCCAAAGTTGTCTCTCCTGAGATATCTAATTTCTTTCTAGGTTGTCCATCTTCATCTTCCGCTTGATCCATTTCTTCTAGTGTTTTTTTTTTACTTCAGTGTAACAAAACTTTGAACAGCAAAAGTACTGATCCTGTCCCCAGTCACATTAGTTACACAAGTTTATTTTATAGACCAGGACCTATGGACTCTTACGGTTCTATACTGTAATAGCACTAAAAAACACTTCTATAGTTTTCCAGTGAACTGATGACAGACATTAGTTTTTGTATGACTTTGAGTTTTAAAAAAAAACAAAACCAAAACACAAAAAAAAAGCAACCCACAAAAACAAAACAGGTGAAATCTGGTAGTACATGGATTAATTTAAACCAAAGCAGACAAAACAAAATAAAAAAAGAAACCATTCAGGGATGAAAAGATACATAAAAAACTAAAATAAAAAATTTTACTAAATCTTAAGATCCTGCATAAAACCCTGATGAATATCAAGCAGCTCTAACACTCCCAACAACTTGCAAATGCCTAAAAAGGCTCTCTTCCTGTTTTGTGGGGAAAAAAAATCACTTCACAGCTGTTGCTATTACCTTAGAGACAATGCTAACAGTTGGGATACAATAAACCCCTGATGATAAAGGGTATAAGTGTTATCACTTCTAACTATAATAGTGTGAATGGTCCAACTATAATAGAGCAAATGACCTGACAGCTTCTACCCACTAAGTATTACTGCCCATCACCACTTCACCAGCAGTAAACCAAGGGACAAGAAAACTCTCATTCTGCATATAGTGCCCCTTGGGAAAAGCACAGTCCTATTAATTTACTGGTGGCAGTGAGAGAACAGTTGTCAAAGTGCCTGGAAGCAGACCAGCAGACTGTTGACTTAATTATGCCAGACAACAGAGCCAACATTTTAAAGCTGTGAAGATGGCAATTTTTCATACTTCACCTTCCCCTATTTTTTTTTTTCCTGATAGCCAGACTTAACCAGTTGAAGTAATCCAAAATCTTAAATATTAAATATAGAAATTATCTCTATGGCTTTTCCAAATGCAAAACAAAATAAACCCTCACAACCAGAATTCACTCAATATCAACATTTATGCTAGGATTCATTGTGAAGACATAATGCTACTAATCAAAATAATATTTACTAATAAGTTTAAAGAAATAATGTACAACATCACCTACATTTTAGATCCCACCTCCTGAGTATTACAGGAAAGTAGCCACAGGTTAATAAATTCCAAGCAGAAAGTAAATTGCTCACACATTTAATCTCATAAATCTATATTATCCAGGCTTTTTGTTGGAGCCATGTACATTTTCAATAATGACTTCTCATATGTGCTCTTAAGATTGCATTTAAAAGATGAGACGTTTATCTTCTCCTCGATAACTGGGCCACATAAGGCTTACTTCAGTTTTTAAGTATTTTCTGCTCAAAGGACTATGCTACCAGACCATGATTCAGATTTGTCTATAATTGGCTTGAGATTTTTTATTTTTTTCTGCATAATGACTCTTTTCAGTAGAATGTTTGCATGACTAAAGGATTTATAAACAGCATCATCTGAACTATTCTTACATCATACTTTCCCTCAGTGTATCTTCTTTTTTTTACAAAAATATGTAAATGTAGTACCTTAGTGCTATAGATGTGAAAATAAAATTAGATACCAGTTTTGAGACTTATTCTGCTTCTACAGATCTGTAAGAAACTGTATGTAAATACATCTGCAAGCCATGTTGATCTGATATTTTGTTGATGACAGTTACAAATGCACTTTTTAAACTATATAAACTGTTTCATAATATATGAACCATTTTTCTGAAATCTACTTTCAAATCAGATTTTTGATGTAAACAATCACATCCCATTGATGTAAATAAATCTTTATTTAACTAGTTACAAGAATCCTGACTTTGTTAAAGCTGTTGATTTGAATTCATAGCACTTCCAACACAAATTCAACAACTTGGACAAATATTAGCTTGTTTTTTTAGGGCTTCTTCAGCTACAATTCTGATACACTGGAAGTTAAAATACATATTTTAATATTTCATATCTAAGTACAGAAACAATGAAGAACTACTGGGTCAAGGAAAAAAGTACTGTTGACCATTTGTTTTATTATGTTTTTGGTGATTACATCTAAGACTGGAGGTGGATTTCATTATAAAGGGTTCATCCTTTCTGCCTTTGAAGCTACAAGTGTACAGCATTTTCACTATGCTGACCTGCTTATAACTAACCTGTTTTATGCCTGGCATGTCTTGATTGGCAAAGGAGTCCAGGATGGATGGATATTCCTCAAGAGGGAAATCTTTAAAGTACAGGAGCAGGCTGTTTCAGTGTGCTATAAGACAAGCTAGAGGGAAAGAAGACCAGCCTAAGAGGACTAAGGTAAATTTCCATCTTTAGTTGATGCAGATGAAGAAATACAGTGATCAATGATGAAGAAAAGGTTCTTAATATCTCACTCTTTAACAGTAAGACCAGTTGTCCTCTGAGTGCCCAGTCCCCTGAGCTGAAAGACAGGGACAGGGAATAGAATGAAGCCACCATAACACAAAAGGAAATGGTCAGGGGCCTACTACACCAAGTACCTGAAAGGTGGTTGTAGTGAGGTGGGTGTTGGTCTCTTCTCCCATGTAGCAAGTGACAGAACAAGAGAAATGGCCTTAAATTGTGCCAGGGAAAATTCAGATTGGTTATTAGAAAAAAAAAAAAAAAAAAGTCTTAATGGAAAGGATTGCAAAGCATTGGAACAGGCTGCCCCATGGAAGCGGTACAGTCACTATCCTTGAAGTTATTTAAAAGACTTGTAGATGTGGCACTGAGGGACATCATTTATTGGTGACCTGACATTGACTGGGTAATGGTTGAACTCAATCGTCTTGAAGGTCTCTTCCAACCAGAACAATTCGTGATTCAATGCAAATACTAACTGAAAACTGTGTTCTTGTTTCTAAAATAAGGTTTTTAATGAATTTTGGCTCAAAGGTGGCACCAGACACCCTAAATAATGATAAATCATAATTATAACTAAGTGGAAAAAAAATCTTTCATGCTTGTGCACATTACATAAAAGCATTGGGTTTGTTTTTGTTTAGTGTTTTGTTGTTTTTTTTGTTGATTTTTTTTAAGCAGGGAGGGGGAAGCATTCACTGCGTTCTTTCTTTTACTGGATGTCTAAGTCACAAAACAAATAGACACATTTTCCTACTACTCTTTTTTTCTCCTCCACATGATTTTACACAAAAGTACGTTTTTCCAGTCAGTCATTGTTTTGTCAGCTCATATCTGAATTATTACAATGCCATTCTGGTATCTTGGTGTAGCATCGGGCTGTATGTAAGCATTAGGCAGTATTTTCTGGGATGGAACTCTTTCACACACAAAGGTCTGGCATGGAGATGAGGCAGCACCTAAATTTGTTAAACTGTATTCTGAGGACTTGGAAAGGTTTTACATGTTTTATAAAGCTGTTTCTGGCTGTCTGCACAGGAAGGAGCTTCACAAGGAAACCATCTGACATCTGTGCTCCAGAAATTATTGTGCATT
Source organism: Ceyx melanurus (assembly GCA_024611195.1). Lineage (NCBI taxonomy): Eukaryota > Metazoa > Chordata > Aves > Coraciiformes > Alcedinidae > Ceyx > Ceyx melanurus. The sequence continues at coordinate 57,365 of JANHGL010017419.1, forward strand.
TCTCAAAATGCTATTTTTGTTCTTTAAAGCATGTCAAGTTTAGTTGTTGTACTTTTTCAGTTATTTCTTTACTGTTGCCTTTATTCGGGACTGTTATAGTAGTAGGTCTTTAGTACAGACTTTTTTTTTTTTTTTTTTTAACAAGGGCAAAATATAATTCACAATTGCAATTGTTAAATAACAGACCCGAAACAGGTGTATCATCAAGCAAATTGTTATTTTCCCAGTTTCTTTTTCCTTTCTGATCCTCGTAGCTTCAGAATAATAATTTAAGAATTCTAGAACACTAATTTCAACAAATGCACTCATAGTTGAAATTATCTGTATTTAATATCAGAAATTGTAAAAAAGATTGTCATTTACTAACTTATATTGATATTGAGTTCCAAAGTAAGATCAATTATTCTGAAGTTAAAGCTTCTAAAACAGTATATTCCCAGAGGATTTATTTAACTGAAGTTCAAATAGCTCTGCCTGGATGTCCTGTGGGACCAATGAGACCATGTAGACAGATTTGTCATGTATTTTGATTAACAGTCATTTTTATAAATGTTTTTTGAAACAAAATAAACAAAAGTACTATGCCAACTCTCACAATCTTTTTTGTTAGTTTCTTGATACGTGGTGTTTTTCTTATAGGCCCAGTTCCTAGAGTCATGTGATCACACCAGACTCTGCTTTCATTAATAATATTTTTTTACACTGTTTCTGATAATGCTTGAAAATATGACTCTTAAAGGATTAAGATAAAAAAGAAAACTACCTCTAATATAGCATTTAAAAAAAAAATAACAACCAAGCTTTATGATGCTGAGGTCATGATTTATTAATGCATAGGACTGGTAATGTTTCATTATTAAAATCAAACAAAGATAATTTATGAAATGAGTTTAAATGAGAAGTGAGAAGCATAGAAAAGGGCCTGCAACTAGCTTCATTACTGAAGCTTTGGCCAATGCAATAGTACTACTGTATCTGCTCAGTTTATTCGCCTGCTGATCTGTAACTTCCAGACAATGTATTTTACATTCCTGAATCTGCTCTGCCCACTCTGTACTTACTCTCATATAGATCTGAACCTCTCTCCTCTAACCTTTATTAGTATCAGTATTGGTATTCGTATTAGTATTCTCCTTTCTTTAATTGAAGTTCAGATACTATTTTAAAGAATTCATTAAATCTAAATAGGCATTAAATTAAAAATAAAATACAAATCCACTCACTGATTTCAGATACCAGTTTACCTACAAACATTCATGGTACAGTAATAAAAAAAATAATTTAAAGAGTTTTTTTCAGTCCACAGTTAGTGTTGATTATCTTTGACTCGTTTTATTATTCAAGGTGTTTTTCTGTAGCATCTTGTACTCTGCTTAAGATGAATTTTCACAAGCAAGTTATTAATGGATGAGCAACATACCTATAGAACTGCTTTACAGATAAGTTAACCAGAAGCTCAGTTTCATAGCCTGTTCTTTCTATTATTAAGAAGAAGCTGTGACTAGTATACAAACAAAAGTAACTATTATATCTTGGAGTATTTACTTCCTTCACATGAGTTACTTGCTATTTATAAACATCACACATATTTTTGCTTGGTTGGTTCATAATGAAGATAATTTATGTTAATTTTTAATGACCTTCCATATTGCTTGGTTGATGACTAAACAAATAAGAACGCAATTGTGCATCATTAATTTAATTGGGGAAAATGATAGGTGTGGCATGCTAAGATATATTGTCTTTAGTGTGGTACATTTATTACAGATGGACACATGTGAAGCAATACAAACACCAGACAATCTCAAATACAACTATTGTTGGTAGTCAATTTCTTACTGTAAAGTGTAGGTATATCCAAGAGTATTAGTTAATTCTAGTGATTTTTTTTGTGTTGATGTTTCTCAGTTTCTTGATATGATGGGTTGAACACATGCAGGAATCCATGAGATATCTTGAAGCAGTTTTTGATGCCTATATTTTTGAAATGAAAATGTCAAGTTAAAACTGTTATATGTAATTTCTGTATTACCAAGACTACAACAATCAAGCTAAAAATGAAAAGGACTTTCTAGATCCCAGAAGAGGACCCATTATGTACATTCACTAGAGACTCAGTGATTCATATCAGATATTAAAAAGCCTAAACTGACAAATGTTTTTCAAAAAACTAATATGTAGTCAAGACTGTGTCAGTAGACCAATGTGTGTTTTAACAATCATGTTCTGCATAGTAAAATAATTTGTACATTTTAAATCTTCAATAGTCCCTTTAATCCCTATAGATTATTTCTACATTCCAAATCTGAGAAGGTAATAATACTTAATGAGATACTGCAAACTCAACTCCACAAAAAAGAGCTATGCTGTCAAGTGAAGGTGGGACAGTAGGAAGTAAAGGCAGTTATTTCACCTAGAAAGATAGCTACAGAGGAATTACACCCTGAAAGCTTGCATTATTTCAAAATAGAGAAGAAAAAAAGGATGAATGACAAAGAAAAAACTCATCCACATGAAATTTCCCCCTTTTAAGCTTTTGTTAAAAATTTCAGCCAAACTATAGGCAATTACAGTTCCACATCCTCAAGCTAATTTATAACATGTAGTGGGAGGATACTCACCTTAAAGGTAGAGATAAAATTTCAGAAAATATGACCCATTAAAAAAAGACTGATAAATATGTGGCACAAAACCTCAGACAACAACTACAGCTTTCAACATTTTAAGTATAGAAGCATAGTGATATTTGTGATTTTACAAGACACTTTCTGGATAACAGTTGATGTCCAAAGATAGAGCAGCATATATGAGTTAGTTCTATAAATCTGTGGGCAAATGGATCAAGCCCTAGCTGATACAGGGAGGTCAACATTAGAAATACATAAACCTAGGTTTCTGAAACTGCATTTCAATCCAGATAAATCTGTACCGAACATACACAGTATAATATAGAATGGAGTTTGAAGAAGCAGATTCATTTTCTGAGGGTAAAATCTGTGACCAGCATATGTTGATACTCAAAATAAATACCTAGTTCATTGTTTGTGATAAATTATTCCAGGAGACTATTGCAATGGGAATAACCTATGTCTGAATATTTGAAACAGTTGAGTTTTGATGTTGAATGTGATTATATTCATTACATTCAACTATACTCTGCCAAACAGGCAATGGAAGAGTTGTTCTGAAAATAGTGTGATTTGCTTCTTAGTCTAAAGACTACCAAAGGACCATCTGATTTACTATAAAGAGAAAGGGAAAATCCAAAAAGACCTCTAAGTAGAAAAGAAAATGGAATAATAAAGAAATGGAAAGAGACAAAATATATTCCTTCTGTATTTGGTTCAGTTCTTCTTGATTACTTTGAAGCTGATAGACAATAACATGGTAAAAAGATGTACAGTTTCTTGCCTTGTGGTAAAAGCGTTTCATAAAAGTGAGAAACACATATAAATAAATAGCAGGAAACTATAATAGAATGATCTAGTATATTACATTAAATTTACAGACTACTGGAACAGATTTAGGCACTGTAGGATGTTTGCCAAGACCATGGCAAGATCTTCAGGTGAGTGAATATAAATTGATATAGGTTCTGACAGCTGACAGGAACTAACAGCTGTTCTGAAGCTTGACAAATTGGCAATTTCAAAATGGTTTAGTATCAGAGATCTTCTAGAAGGCTAAAATGTCATCAGGACCAACAGAATTTGAGTGGAAAGTGTGGAAAAATCTGGAAAATAACCTGGAAAGCAAACCCATGAAATATTAACTTTAGCTGCTACTCTCAGAAATTAACAAATCAAAGTGACGATGTCAATGTGAAATGTTAACTAGAAAACAGTCAACCATGACAAAGTAGAGAACAAAATTATTCTGATTCTTACTGATATAGAAAACAAACTTATTTAAAATCTTCTAAGTTCAAAAAACTTATTCAAAATAGTACTCATCTCTTTCTGACACCCAGTCAAGGAAAATGGACTATTTATACATTAATTTGCAAGGGTTGCTGTTGAAGAGAGATAAAAAACTATACTGAAGCACTGTAAGATTCAAAAATATCAAGGTAGGAGCTGTACCAATTGGCTCCAGTTATCTTGTCCATGCCAGCAACTTCAAGAAGTGTTGAATTGACATTTTTAGGTTTTCTCACAGCAAAGATTCAACATAAAGGAGGTAATCTTGACTTGTGCAATGTTAGTGAAACCGAAGAATTTAAGAAAATTGCAATACTGCCAATAAAGCATAAGAATAATTAAAAAAGCCATAAGCATTTGTTTATAGTTTTAGTGCATAAAATATTTTAATTTAAGAATTAATATCGATCACTTTTATTAGTGATCTTTTTATCAAAGAACTATAAACACTGAACAAACATGATATTCATTTTCACAGTATATGAATATGAGTGAGAGGATCTGAGTGTTGAGATTCCTTCTTTTCTGGTTTTATCAGCTGTGTGATTTCCTTTTTCACTTATTTCTTCTTATTCAGTGATTTCATTGATATGTGATTTCTGATGTTCTTCTCATAAAAAAACCTGTTGTTGTAATATGCCTGTAAAACAAACTTAAGACACATTCCTATCCTTTAAATGCCCATGCATCTTCAGCATTATGATAAGAGATCAGTCTCAAAATATATGACCTGTGATACTTGCTCTCTGTTATCACCACTTTCTTATATTAAACTGTATGAACAGTCTTGGTCTACAGGAAAGGTCCCAGATGACTGGAGGCTTGTCAACGTTATGCCCAGAAGAAGGATCCAGGAAACTAAAGACCTGTCAACCGGATTGTGGTATCTGGAAAAAATAGGGAGAAATACATCTTGAGTGAGCTCACGTGACAAGTGCAGGACAGACGGAGGATCAGGCCCAGCCAGCATGGGTTCAGAAAAGGCAGGTCCTGACTGACCAACTGGGTCTTGTCCTATGACCAGGTGACCAGCCTAGTGGATGAGGGAAAGGCTGTGTTTGTTGTCTGGATTTTAATAAAGCCTTTGACACCATCTCCCACAGCATTCTCCTAGAGAAGGTGGAGGCTCATGGCACAGAAGGGTAGAGTCTTATGTAAATAAATGAAGCCACTGTTAAACTATCTTGACCCATTGATTCAACCTGTCTAGATTCCTCTGAAGAGCCCTCCTACACTCAAGCGACCAACACTTCCACACAAATTGGTGCCATCTGCAAACTTGCTGAGGAAGCACTCAATCCCCTTGTCCAAATCATTGATAACAATATTGAACATGACCAGACCCA
>JANHGL010017420.1:0-20614 GCA_024611195.1 Ceyx melanurus
TATATATTAATTATAAAAACCAGATCAAGAAAAGACTTGTCAAACAAAGAAATAGGGGACTGGATAGTGGATTGGAAAAGTTAATGGTATTTTGCCATCAAATACATAAAATGGATTAATTGATTTTCTGCAGCTTTGGATCACTTGTCCATTACTATTCAGTATTTCCACTAACTATCTGGATGATGGGATACTGAATGACCTTCTTAAATTTACAAATGGTACTGAACAACAGGGAATAACTGAAAGAACTCTGGAAGAAAGTAGCACAACTTTCAAACTGTCTTTCTAAACCAGCAAAATGATTCAAATTAAAAGACGACAATTGAAAAAGGAAAGCTGCAGATGACCACAGTGACTCATCAACTCTGTAAATAAGAAACAGTTAATTGACTCAATGGTTGTCCAAATGACAGGATTTAAGGACTGGATCACAAAAGGGACTGTCATACACATGTCAAAGACAGTAACACATGACCAGGCAAGAATCCAGCCCCATGACTGAGAACAATCATTTCACAGGATTTGACAGGGGCCAGGGCTTCACCCAGCACAAGCTGCATCATCTTAGGCAGGGTGCTTTAGGAGGATATAGGAAGATGAGAAATGGTTTGGACAGGAACAGCAAGGATGATCAGAGGTATAGAAAAATAGCAGGGAGAGCACAGAAATGTTACTTTCTAACTGACAGAGGTTTTAAAAGTAAGTTATACAAATAACTATTAGGAATTGCTCAGGTACAGCTCATCCCAGGTTGATGTAGAACAGACTCCTAGGGTATGCCTTGAAATCCTTTTAAGGTTTACATATAGATTTTATTTTACTGTGTGAGCTCTTCCACATTTACATCAAGTTTATATTAAAATCTAAAATATGTCAATTTTATGAAGCTGATTTCATTTTAGACTTAATCTCCAGTGTTTGCTGTGATGTCATAACACATACATTTAAGATTTATCCCATTTAACAATACTTCTGGGGATGCCACACAGGCCAAACACCTGGATATTCATCACTTCTAGACAACCAAAATCACAACACACTAAAAATTACATAACTGACAGTGAGGCAACTTCTAGGGAGTACAGCAGCTTGTAGAGAAGATCTGGAAAAGCAGGAATACCATGAAAGGGTTCTGGATGCACCTAGTAACACTAAACTGTTTCCCATATATTAAAAAAACTTTTAGTAAGACCTCATAGATCATGGTAACTGACATTTTTATACATGAAAAGCCTTGGTGGGAAGCACAGACCAAGATCTTCAAGCCCATGACATAAGGTGATAGATTAATGCTGAAGAGACAGACCCTTCCAGGGGCATGCAGGGAGCAACCTGCAATGTCTCACTCTGCAGAAGGTCATGTAAGGTTATAAAGGCACAGAAAGTGTGGAAAAGTAGCCCATAAAGCCCTACTTCATCCCTCACAATCAGGGGGCTGACAGTGTTTGTAGGGAAGAGAAACAGGTGAGAGGCTGACCCTGGCAGTGGAAGGTCTATCTGTGAGCAGAAAGGTCACAAAAAAACCCAGAAAAAGTGAGAAGTACATCAAGAGATGGAAGCTCAGAGGAGCAGAAGAACAGTCAAACTTCCTGGATTGTGGAACCCAAAGGACATTAGCAAGAAGTTAACATTAGTATTCAAAACCTAAGGCAGAGAGAGAGAATTGTAAGGTATCTGCTATTCCCAGGCTGAACCCAATCCTCAGGCCACAGCAGATGGTGCCGTGATTTCAACATCCATACTACCAAGCAGCAGGCAGGGAAAAGGACAAGAGCTGTGAAAAATATGCTATTCAAGAGGGCATTTTGTTTCAGGACTATCTGCTCCAGGGAAACAAAGAAAGGAGGGTGAGCCAACCATGACTTGGTCTCCATAGATCAGACAGGGAACTGTTAGAACTTGTTGATCTGAAGCTTTTTACACCCACCAGAAATGTGACATTTAAGACGCCCTGAGGACAGATAAAACTGTCACAGAGGAAAAATAAATAAAAAGGCAAAGGAGAGGAGAAGTAATACAACTTAAGCTTTGAAAGAATGTGTTAGAAGATAAATTTATGAGACAGTGTTCTGTCACTTGTCTTTGAGCAGCAGCTGACTGAGCTGGCTGGGCTACTGGAAGCAGCCCCTGTGCATGACCCAGTACCACCCTGCATCACAGCACTGCTCAGGGAGAAAATGAGTAGAAGCAGTGGCAGATCTGGCCTTTAGCTTTACCTCTGATGAGATGACCACAGAGCTCTCCCCAACTGGCAAAAGAACAGCAGCCAGAGAAGTAAGGACAGAACCTATTGTTTATAATATATTTTAAAATTCCTTCCCCTTGCTCCTTCTCTATTTCTCATCACCTTCAGCAGTTGTGTCAAGCATTAACACTAAATATGTGCACATAAGTAAATCCAAAGTGCAAAAGTGTTCACTATCTGCCTGGCCTATGTAGCTTTGCAGACCTTCTTCCTCCAATGTGAACATGTTAAACCCAGGGGTCACAGAGCAGAAATAAAAAATCTATTAAGTGATCAATCTTAACAAACCCCCTCAGTGTCACAATGAAATGGAGCTGCCAAAGCAGCTGAAGCATTCTGATGGACAGTGGTCTGGCTTCAGACATTGGTGTCACACCCCCACCCTCCCTGGTCACAGCACTGCAGCCAGGTAGGCAGGAAAGAACAAAATCCTGGCAAGCACAGCCCTGAGTGTCAGGACTGGCATCTGGCTAGCCAGAAGCAGCTGCTGTTCAGGCAGCAAGTCCACCACCAAGTGTGTCAATTTTTAATGATTAATTAGTTGCTGTGGTGTTGTTTGTTGGGGTTTTTGTTGTTGGTGGTTGTTTTTTGCATAGAAGTAATAACAAAAATCTGTAGAAATACTGTGTTTTCCAGTTGATTTCACTGTTGTGATTGGACATACCAAACAAATACCATGTCACTTTTCTCATCAGTTATAAATATAAATAGATTCCTTTCTTTTTTCTCATTTTACATAAAAAGGTAAAAGGTTTAAGAGTTTAAGTTGAAAGCAACATTATTATTTCCTCTTTTTTTTTTTTTTATAGTCCAGGCAAGTATAATATATTCTGGCCATGTAACTCAATATTCTCATAACTGCCCCAAAGCCCAGCCCTTTCTGCTTTACAAGCACCAGTATTATTTATTCACACTTTTTCTTCTTGCCTCCCCTCCCGTCACCCAGCACAGGATCAGATTAACCACTTCCAAATTCAGAAGGAACATCAGGATATTGAGTTTTTATTGGTCTTTGTATTGAGATTGTCTTTTTCTTTGCTCCTGACATTCAGAAACACTGGAATTATGGAAAACCAGCAGAGCAAAGTAAAGTCTGAGACTTTAAACTGGATGCCCAGGAGAAAGAGACTAAAGGCACTGAGAGGCTTTGTGTGACTGTGATGCTCACCTGTGCAGCCATCCCACACACCATGACCTTTGCACCTAGTATGTTTTCAGTCTTTCACACAAATTTGATGGAGTAGAAGTCTACAGATACCAAGTCCTCATAAGCTTTGTCATGACAGGCAAGCAGGAAAAAGAAAAACACACACTGCAAGTAAAGCACAAATGTCAACTACACTTCGCAGTAAGTCCACAGTCACAGAAAAGAAGCATTTAATTGTACACCAGAGAACTCCTTTGTTTTGATGGTAGTAGAGTAACATGACAGCCTCAACAAAGAGAAATTTGGTATGAAAAAAATCCACGGTCTACAAACTCCATTTATTATCCTAAACATAAAATAAATTTTACTATTGAACTCGACAAAGGCAACATCAGGACATCCTGTGGAAAAGCTTTCTTCTTTCAAGCAACTTGTGGGAGTGTTTTTGTTGCCCTGTGTTACAAGCAAGCAATGAAGAGCAGGCTGCCTTTCACCAGATTAGTATATTATACCAGATTTGAACCATTAGCATTGAAGCCAGCCAGTGCATTCCTCGGGAACCAGAAGCTGCAGCTGACCCAGTAACCCTTGAGAGGCTTAGGAAAAGCTTAGAGCCTTTAAAAGCATAGCAGACAGAAGCAGCCGACAGATCCTCCAGCACTAATATCGTTGCCTCTCTGGAAAGAGAAAATCCTACCACCCCAGTGAAAAGGCCTTCTTCTCTGAGGGGGATATTTAATCAGACTGCTGAGAGAAGCACTGTCCCATGGGACACAGGAAGGCAGGGCCACCAGAGGGAGGGGACTTTAATTCCTGGGAAAATGCCTCATGAGGTCAAGAGATTACAGCTGATCGAGACAAGAAAAGGAACACAACTGTTCCCAGAAGGAAGAGGGAAGGAGCAAACAACATAAAACCTTTAAACCTTTTTGTTCATTGTATTGAAGTGGTCAAACAAAGGGTAATGGTAGCTGACTAACTTTCACATTCCATACCCTCAGGAACCACTAGACCCCTTGGCTTTATCCCTTCTTTGCTGTCAGATTTGTTTGCTTGTGTAGTTTACTGGGTTTTTTTCGGTGTGTTTTGTTTTCCCCCAAAAAATCCACCACTTCCACACATCTCACCAGTTCTGTTCCTCAAAATGACACTGTTGCCCTGCACACAGAACATCTTCCCTTTTCCCACCAGGACATCCAGGAGTTCTCTGGATTTAACAGAACACATCCTCTTGGCCTTCATAAACTTTTCTGTAACTTAGAGAAGCTCCTAAAAGGCTCCTGGATTTCACTGCATCACCCCATTCTGAAGAGCACATGACAACTTACTGAAGTGGAAAATGCAAGTATCACCTGTAAAAACAACTGAGGAAACAGTGTATTTCTCTTGAACAAAATGCAGGGTGTAAAAGCCCTTATTGATCTTAATGGACTTCATTATAGTTGTGATATGTGAAGGTGATAAGTCCAGCTCCTTAGAGCATGGCCAGCTCCACAGAGACAGTATGTACATTATTATTTAAGAGAATACTTAAGATAATCAACAAGATTGTTTAGGGTTAAGTCTGAACAGATTATTTCCACTAGAACTATTTGTTCAGAGAAATTCTGCTCTCTAGCCTTGGTTGTGGCATGGGAAAGGCTGTTACTGAAAACTAGCTCAGGCAAAACCTCCTGATTTTGTAAGCAGTCCATAAATGACAGACACCCAGCCTCTCCACTCCTCCCTTTTGAGCAATTTTCTATTCACAACTTTCTAACATAAGTGAAATTGTGCTACAGACTGTGAATTTTTATTTCATTTACTTGTTTCCATCAGTTTCCATAAACTGTACTGATCACAAGTCATAGACTTTGATGCCTCAAATGATGCTGAAAAGTTGATTTGGATTAGGGAGTCATGGGTTTTAACCAAATTGATAGCAATTGACTTTTACAAAAAAAAAATAAAAATAGTTTTACCTAAGTAACATAACAATACTAATCACTTTCTAGAAGTTACTCTATTTCAGAGGAAGTTCATCTTCTCAGTGATTTAAAGGGAACACAAACAGAAGAAACTATTTCAATTCTTTAAGCAGTTTCATTCAGACCTGTAAAGATTTTGCCTCTGACATATCCTGGCAGACAACTTCTAAATCTGTCAGAAAGTTCCAGGAAAAATAAAGTAAAATTTATGATATAATAATCTGTAGGGTAAAAATCAACAGTAAAGTATCCTTTAATGTACTAGCATGACAGAAGAAGATAAGTAACTAATTGACATCTTTCCAAGAGGGATAAACCAACTGCTTTGAAATTGTATCTCTTGCAAATTTAAAATAAAAATGTCTTATGAAGTTGTGATAATCAAACAAGAGTGTTCAGAACAGAAAAGTCTCTCCTTATTACTGCATCCATTCACCAGTACAAATCATGCCTTTAATACAAGAGTCTTGATTTATAATTAGCTATCCAAGTACATGACTATACAATCAATTCCAATTTAGCAGGTTCCATTAGCAACCTCTGCAACTAATAAGCTAAAACATATCAATTGTGCAGGCCATTAATGTAATAACCATAAATTGTCTTTCATTTGACATTATCTTAAACCAAAAAAAAAAAAAAAAGAAAAGAAAAGATGAAGCATCACAATGGGTAATTAAGCAACCACATACATAACTCCAAGTGCAAAGAAACTGCAGTGAAGGACCAGTCTGAAAAGGGCAGTTAGTGAGATGGAAATCCTGAATACACCTTCCAAAGATGAAAAGGTAAGTCTCCTCTTCAAAAATACAAAATTATCAACAATCTTACCAGAATAAGACCAAACAGCAATCACTGCTGAGCACGCACAGACTGAGACCATGACAAACTGTTTTCTCTCTATTCTCCTTATGTGTAACCAGCTTGAAGAATAGGAGCATTTGACCATGGAAAAATGCTACACAGGACTAAAAGGCCACAAAAAAGAAGCTTATATTGCTACTTGCATGCTTTCATGACTGCCTAAACCTTGAAGTTCACAGTACAAACTGTTGTGACAGGTATCAAGATCTGTGAGGTGCTCTAAATATAGATAATTTAGGTCATAACCATAAGAGATACAAACAGTCCTCTGAGATAATCCTCATGTGACACTGATATTACTTTAAAAAGAGTATTCTATAATAATTCTTGATTAAATATAGCAGTACGACAGCAGTGACTAAATCTAGATCCTGGGTGCTTTTCTATAGGCTCTTCACACCAACCTGGCTCTGTAGTTACTGGACACAGCACTAAGGCTGCTCAAAAAAGTTTCCTTCTTGGTATATGGAAGTCAACTGGCATTTCTTTCTGTCTTTCTGAAAACATTCTAGAGAACATCTTTAAATCACATCAGAAAGGAAAAAAAAAAAGTTATCTCTGGCCTTTGTCACAAAATGGAAATAGATACCATCATTTTCTAAATGTCACTTAACATTTCCTTTATTATATTCACCATCACCATTAATTCCTAGAACTCTTGACCTCATGAAGTCAGTAATGTGCTGGAGACATTTCAGACATTATTTGGATAAGAATATTTGACATGCAGAAGAAGTGGCAATGTACAGATGGCCACGTGCATCAGGAGACAGTTTTCAATGGAGAAACAATCATGAACTCCCTTCCCTGTCAGCTCATGGGCCTGTGAAAGTGAGTACTATTCCCAATAGACAGAATTTTAAAGTTTTTTATTATTTACTCCTTATTTTTCAAGTACATGGCTTAAAAAATTATGATTTTATTACAATCTTAGCTTTCATATAAAAAAAAATGAAAGAGAAAAAAAATAGAAGTGAATATTCTAGTCCTTACAATTGTGAAAGAAGGCTTGAAAATATGTCCTCAACCTTGCCTGCAGGCTCAGTAACTTGGAAGCAAACTTAAGCTGCATTGTTTTTAGTGATCTGCTCCTGACTTCTTGAGGTCTGCAACTGAAGAAATTGCATTTACTTCTCTGATCTTTTTTCCCCATTTATTTCCTTCCCTTCATCACAAACTATGCTTCTCAGACCCCCTAGATTTTCCTTTTTTGACCTTTTTCTGTTCAAACGTTAGTGCCTTGAGAAGGAATCCAGACAAGTGAAACAAGTTGTGTTCTGAGGTATTTACTGGCTACATGTGCAATCTATTGTTCTATGCAATAAAACAAAGGTTGTCATTTCTTTCACATTAATTCAGCCACCTTTTCTAGAGAGGACACCATGCTGATGTGGTGTCAATTTGACAATCTGCTAATTGAAACTTGAGCTTGTAAAAGATCTAAGACTTAATATTTAAAAATTATTAAATTTATGTATATACAGACACACTGTTTTAACTCTGGAGATGTGTGTCCATTTTTTTGAAATATAAGCCATATATTAAGTAATTTTTACAGGTTAAAAACAGCCTTTGGACAGAAGAGATTTAGAATTTAGATAAAATGTTAATGACTTATAGAAAGGCAAATGGAATGGGTTAAATGCCCAGTTTACAATGGAGAAAAAAAAAAAATCACCAAAGAACTGTAAGGAGATCATACAATTGTGCATTTGAAGGAGTTCACACTTTGCAATGATCCCTCTTCTCACTGCTGGCAAAAAGCAGAAAGTTCCTGCTCTGTCTCAAGGCAGCTTTATAAATTCATTGTGAATTTTACCCAACTTGCTGACTGATGGGCAAACACATGAATAAAGGCAGTTAAGAAAGTCCCCAGCAACTAGACTAGATATGAAGGGTAGATGATGTGTGCTGTCAACACTGTTGGTTTTATTTCCACAGCAGAGAAGCCAGATACTGGTGATGAAGGAATTTCTACACAGGAGGTCAGATCCTTTCCCTCACAATTTCCTCTCTCCTCTTTAAACTCAACACAAGAGGCAGATATCAAGATCAGAAAATGACATTTTCTTATTGTGATGATTGATCCCACCCCCTATCCATCACTACCTGCCTGGGGAGATGCTCCAACCAGGCATGGAGTAAAGCAGCAGGTCATCCCTGTGCCTAAGAGACTGAGGAAAAGGGGAGAGAAATTAGAAAATCTGAAGACAGTAACATGCCAAATACCCAGAGAAAATTAGGGTAAACCCACAAGGAACCAGAGCTATTGTAGTTGTACAACAAACAAAATGTTCTTCTGGATGCAATCTTCTGGTGTGATGAAATCTAGACAAACCTTGCACTCTAGAGAGTTTGGGCTAGTCCATTTACATCCACATATAAATCAGCTATCCCCTCTATAAAGTACCTGTTTGAGAAACACAGAGGTGAGATGAATGGGGGCTCCCCCCCAATGTCATATACTGATCATTCATTAAGTCTTTTCAATGTACTTTCAAGGATAATTTGGTAATGCAATTGAACTCTAATTCAGAATATCCTTCAGCCCACAGTTTTATGCACACTTTGAATCCTGTTCAGCAAACATCCTCATCAAAATTAAATGCTGTCTTCCCATGACCCCCAAGTTATGGCTTGTCTTCTGGTCCCAAAACACAATTTGGATGACAATGGGGTGAACAGGATTACAAAACTGATACTACCTATTTGTTTCCTCATTAGGTTACATTTAACTCTAATAGTTCTCAGTTTTATTTCACCATCCATTCACATAAAAGCTTTTCCAGCAAGAGGGCTGGTCCACAGCATCCATCTGTATAAAGTTTACAGCATTAACTGATTAGTGCAGTCCAATAATAATAATTTAAGAAACCCAACAAACCAAAACCAATAAACCCCCAAAATAACAGTGAATTAATTTTGCTTACAAACACATTTAAATACAACATATTTGGAAAATATTGTTTAAATGCATCCCTTGTTTGGTTGTTGATTTCAGGCCTTTAAGATATTGAGATAACAGCACTTTCTTCATGGACTACATTTAAAGTTGAAATAATTTCTTTCACTATTTAATGTGCAGAAATTTGGTGTAGCCTGCTAATAAACAAACTGGCTTAGTTCACAGTCAGTGCAGGTTCACTTTTTTACCTGTATCTATTATTTGCATGCATACATTATATATGCAGTAAGTGGCTGCTTTTATAGACATTCTAAGCTGATCAGAGTAATTAAAAAAAATTGCAAAAGTGTATCTGCTAACTTCTGCTTAGTTAACTAAGCTAAATATAATGACTTAGCCCAGGCTTGAATACAGAATTCATATTACAATTTCAGCATTGAACAGTAAACAAAATATGTTACTCAAAACTGTCTTTCTGCATCTACAGCCTACCACCTCACAACTTTAGGGAAAGTAGGAGTGATTTAGGGTCCATTTAAAAAAAAATAAGTCATTCTGTCATGTATTAAGTTCTATAATGACATTAAAATATGCTTCAATTCCTCTAAATTTGAATCTGAGATGTAAAAATAATGTTCTGGTATGATGAAATGGTTTGGGCTGCAAAGGACCTTAAATATGTTCTAGTTCCAACCCCCCTGCCATGGGCAGGGACACCTCCCACTAGACCAGGTTGCTCCAAGCTCCATCCAACCTGGTCTTGAACACATCCAGCAATGAAGCATCCACAACTCCCCTGGGCAACCTGTTCCAATGTCTCACCACCCTCACAGTGAGGATCTTCTTATTTCTAATCTGCATCTACCCTCTTTCACTTAAAAGCTGTTACCCCTCATCCTACCACTACAAGTCCTTGTAAAAAGTCCCTCCTTATCTTCCATGTAGGCCACCTTCAGGTTGAAATAAGGTCTCCCTGAATACTTCTTTAAGCTGAATAGCCACCACTGTCTCAGCCTGTCCTTGTAGGAGAGGTGTCCCAGTCCTCTGGTCATGTTTGTGGCCCTCCTTGGGACACATTCCAACAGGTCCATGTCCTTGTGCTGGGGGCTGCAGAGCTGGATGCAGTGCTCTAGATGGAGTGGCATGAGAGTGCAATAGAGGGGCACAATTACCTGTCTCAATCTGCTGGCCACATTTCTTCTGATGCAGCTCAGCTATGGTTGGGCTTTCTGGACTGCACTCACACACTGTTAGCTCACATTGAGCTTTTCATCAACCAGCACCCCCCAAGTTCTTTCTCCTCAGGACTACTCTCAAATCCATACTCCACCCAGCCTATATATGTGCTTGGGATCAGGTGCAGGACCCTGCACTTGGCCTTGTTGAATCTCATAAGGTGCATCTGGACCCCCCTCTGCAGTCTATCCTGGTCCCTTTGGAGAGCATCCCATCCCTCTGGCACATCAACTGCACACCCCCCAGCTTGGCATCATTCACAAACTTGCTGAGGGTGCACTCAATGCCACTGTCAATATCATTTATGAATATATTGAATAACACTGGTCCTAGCACAGACCCCTAAGGGACACCACTAGTCACTTTCCTCCATATGGACATGGAGCCATTGACCATCACTCTCTGGATACGACCATGCAGCCAGTTCTTTATGCACTGAACAGTCCACCCATCAAACCCATAATTCTCCAGCTTGGAGATAAGGATGTTGTGGGGGACTGTGGCAAAGGCTTTGCAGAAATCCAGATAGATTATATCCATAGGTCTTTCCTTGTCAACTGATGCAGTAATTTAATTGTAGAATGCCACCAGGTTGGTCAGGCAGGACTTGCCCCTAGTAAATCCATGCTGACTAAGATAACCTCCCTGTCCTCCATGTCACCTGCAAACTTGCTGAGGGTGCATTTATTCATTTAAACATTATGTGCACATTCAAAACACATTATTAAATCTGCTTTGTAATCAAGTTAATCCAATGACCTCTCCCTCGCATGAGGCTAAAAGCAGGTCTCAAAGCAGCTGGCTGGGAGCAAGTCAGTGCCAGTTTAGGTCTGAGCATTATTCACTTGCCACAGCTGGCTTTCTTACATGCCAGTCTGAGTTGGCTTTTAGCAAGATTGTTAAATCTCTGAGCTGCTGGTCAAGGTGTGGAATAAAAATAAATAAGAGAGACATCTACAGACTGTTCAATTAATATTTGTGAGCTTTTAGCCCCTCTGCCCCCTTTCAAAATGAAAATTTTCTGTAAACACAGAGTAGTCCAGTCAATATGTAGTGAACTACAAGTATTTGGTACCTCTACAGACAATATCACATGAATCTGGAATTGGAAAATACCATAAACACAGCTCAACAGAAAACTATGTTCCAGTCCAGGTGAACCTACAGTCGCACACAAACAGGTCTACTTGCTCTGAAAAACTCAATGGAAACAAACATGTAAAGAAAATGTTGGCACAGGATGAGCAAGGCAGAGTGTCCATACCTTCTATGACAAGTGTGTTTTATGCAGCAGAGATGTGACAGATTAAGTGGCTGGTTTAGTATAATAATTTAAATTATGTTTTCTATTTTTATTATCCTCTTTTTTTTTGAGGATCACCCATAATCAGTACGTTTCAGTCTGACTGAAGGTGGCTGATTTTCAAAGGTTTGTAAAATAGCCAAAGTAGAATTATAGAATTATTTGGCTGGAAGAGACCTTTAATATCATCAAGCCCAGCCATTAACCCTACACTGCCAGGGTCCCTAAACCATGTCCCCCAGCAGCACATCTAAGTAGTACAGACACAGTCTAAGCTTCAACAGGGCTCTGGGACACCCCAAAACACCCCTGATCACCGCATCCAGCAGGCTCTTTACTCTGATGGAACAATCAAGGCATTGTTACAGAGAGGCAGGCTGCTAGAACACACTTTAGTAGCCATCACTTGGCATTATGCAGCTAATTAGAGAAGCGTTACTCTCCACACATGAAATTTCTTTGGTGTTATTCAACTCGCTGCTAAATTTGATGGTCTTATGCAACAACATGTGCGTCCCCCACCTCTGCAAAAGGTTTCTCTCCAGTACATACTTGATAGTGATTTCATGCAGGACCCAGCATTTGCAAAAGCTGTTTCTGTCCTTAATATAGCTAAAGCAACACACAGCAGCTATGCAATGGATGTAGAAGAGCTCATGCACTTAACTGGTTGGTCATCCAACATTTTATCTTCTTTTTGTTGTACTAAAAACCTCAGACTTTACTAAAGATCCCAACATCATAAATGACTTCCCTAAGTCACAAGGAATAGTGAACATTTAAGCAAAAACATATCACAACAGTAAGAAGTATAAACCCCAGATTTTTAAGGCTTCGAATTGTGCATTAAGTAACAAAATTCTACAAAAAACATATTTTGACTCTCTTGAAATGAGTATTTGTGACCAGCCTGCTTAACTAAATTTTATGAATTTGGGTTTCAGACTTTGAGTAGCTGCTTAATTTACTAGTTAAATTCAAATAATATGTTCTGAACTTCTCTAAGTTGTTCTAATACATTAACTCCATTTTCATTCAAGTTCTGCCACTAAAAAAAAAAGAGCATTCAGGAATTTAATAAGAACTCCTTTCTCTGTTTCCACATAAACTTTCAGCTTGTTAGCAAATACATTAAACAAGTTAAAGAGGATCAAAAGGTAAGGACATGGGAAGTAGACAACTTTTTTCTGCCACAATACAGAACAGATTATATTATAGTAATTATTTAAATTAATTAATATTTAAATAAAAACATTATTTATAGTAATAAAACTAGTACTAATAAAAAAACATCCATAGTAATAGAAACTGGGAAGGTTCTACCTGTTCCTGAGATGCCAACTTTCCCTGCTTCAGCCACACTCCAACTACATGGAGAAATGAGCTCAAAATAGGCACTCCCCCCCACCCTCCCCTTATATAGGGACTCAATCTGACAGGGTTGTTTATCTTGGGCCAGCAGCTGGTGAGAATTAACCTGGACCCAACCCAGAACAGACCTAAATCATAAAAGGGATAAGCACTTGAACTTTTCTTTTACTGTATTCATGCCACATAAATCCTTGTGTGTACTTTGTCACCTTGTTTGTTTTATTTCTACTTTAAACACTGAAAACAAAACTATTCATTTCAACTGGGAAAAATACCCCAAAACATTTATGGGTTTTGACATGGAAATTCTTGAGTTAGCTGTCTTCACAGAAATTTTTCACATGAGTTTGTTGATAATAATCAAGACTGCTTTTTCAGAGCTTTGGAAATGAATCAGAATAGTATTTTTAATAAGCTCTAGAGCTTGATGGCAATACTGACATCGAATACTCCATAAAAGCATCTAAATCAACAATCTCCCAAAACAACCATAAGCTTTCTGCAATGTCTCAAAGAAAGATTTAGGACTTGAAGTTATTTTTTTCTTGTAGATGTGCATAAGAAGCTTGAGAGTATCAGTAAGGCATTATTTTTTTATTGCTTTTCAAAACGAGATGTGCCTTTGTGTTCACAATTAATAAAATTTCTACTGTTAATACATATAGGATGAATTTGAGTTCATAGAAACATTTGTGAATAAGATACAGACTTTTAATCTCTGCAGTTTCAGGCTCTCATATAGGAGTTTGCTTTAATGGGCAAGGTTTATTGCATGGAGGTTTGTTTTTTTCTGACAAAAGGCCACTATGGTGAGAGCTTCAAATCAGGATTAAAACATACAGGGAGAATCTGTGGGAGTCACATGCAAGAACAAACATTCACAGTGCCTAGAATTAATGATCAGAGCTTCAAGAAGCCAGAGATGAATAAAACACATTAAAAGGTATCACAAAATGTCTTTGTGATGACATGAAAGATGTGTACAGGATGCTACCAATGCATGTTCCAGATGTTGAATTAATGCTTGTCTTTGTTCCAGCCTGAATGTGCAACAGAGAACCTATAGCTCATGAATACAGGGAAATTGCTCCAACACACACTGAATTTTGAAGAGAAAATGCTGGTTTACTTCTGACTGTGGGAACACAACTATCCACAGGATTGCACCAGGCAAAATTTCTAGCCTGGATTGGCCAGGGGCATTCAGGAAAAAATACTGAAACATGGAATTTTTGAGGCAAAAATAAGATCTTAATTCATGACAGCATTAAGCAGATCTTTCTAGGTCACTTCCAACCCCTAACATTTCATGATTCTGTGAAACTACACTACCAGGGAGATGAAGCACAATCAAAAGGTGCAAAAGAAAGACTGAGACTGTCAAATCTAAGATAAGATAAAAGTTGAATCTTTCAATCCTCCTGAAGAATGTCAACATTTAATTCCCTGCATCTCCACCTTCCCATCAGATTTTCTTCAAGCTGAATTACAGAACAAGGCTGTGTGAATCAATCCACATTATGTCTGTTCCTCTCCAAAACTATTTTGTCCCATTTACCCTTCCCTAACCTTTCCTTGCCTACTGGTCTGTACCTCAACCACAGGCTTCCAAGAGAAAGAAAGAAAAGTTTGAGAGCTTTCCTTTGAGATTTAACCCAGCACTACACCTAATGCCAAGATAAACTGTTGCTTTGAAAGCCAAGGATACAGTTATGTGCTGGGTGATTTAATGCTGAGAAGAACCTGAAAATGAGGAGTAAGGAATTTTTCCCTTATGGAGGAATAAGTAAGGGTTTCAACTACATCTGAGTTCACACACACATGGCCACTTACACCAGCACAGTTTCATGGCTTTATCCTCACAACAGGGGAGCACCCATCTCCTTTGTCACAAGCTGTTGGAGCAATCTGGATCCCCAGATCACTACCAGCTGAGTAGGAAAGGTACTGGAAATGCTCCTCTTCTTCAAATTCCTGTAAGATAACCTAATGTCACATCCCTGTACCTGCAGAAGACACCTTGGGCACTGGAGAGGCAGCAAGAGAAGGCAGAAAATACTAAGCAATACATTTGAGCACTTCCTTGGTGGCTCTGTGTGACTTCTCAATTGGATTAAACTACCAGCAGACACCGGGGGAGAAAGCAAGAAAATTTGTACTTTGTAGGCAAGTCATTGCTTAAAAAAGGCAATAAAGGGTCAAAATAATGAAAGAGCAGGGAAAAATATAGTAAGTTCCCTTAAAACTCCTCTGGGAAGGATACTTTCAGCTGTAATTTGACTTCTACTAAAAGTCAGGAATACATTTGCCTTTCCAATTACTGCCATTTATTACTACTGATTATTAAAAGCAATATGAACAGCTGATCTGCAGGATGGCAGGTTTCTTCTCATTTTCATTTCAGTCAGAAAGTGTTTCTGTTACAACAGACAGAGGTGACTGGGACTTAGAGTAACCCCGAGTGCTTTGTCTTTGCTGTTTTACCACAAGCAAAATATTAGAATCCAACAACTTAAAAATCAATTTTCAAATAATTGGCAGAATGGATGAAGCCAAAAAGCATCTGGTTCATCTCCTCTTTCACTTCAACAATCTGACATCCATAGTCAAAATAATCAAAGAGCTGCAGTTTGATACTTCATCTTCCCTTTCAAGATATTTTTCCCTTGGCTTTTCCTGAAGTCACTGAGAAAGGATGGTTTGCAGTCAATAACACAAGTATATTTGCGCAATAAAAACTCAAACCATGATGTGCATCCTTGCTTTACATATTTGTGAAATGCAGATCTGTTCAAAACACTGAAAATAAGGTATATGTTTTCAGAATGGATTTTGGATGCTCAATAAACAAAAAAATCACCTTGAAAATATCTACCTGATAACATTTCCTATATAAGAATAAAGGACAGTCTTGTTGATATGTATTGTAGTCATATAGTTAACTTAAATATTTTATTTTTCCATCAATGTACTACCATACTTTCCAAGAACATAGAAGTACTAAGTTTACTTTCATAAACCATGGGTTAAACTGTTCATGACCAGAAATGACCAGTCATTGAAATCATGAAATCATGTCAGAAAGATGGAAAAATTTAATTTCACCAAACATTCCAACAAGCAAGACATGAGTTTCACTTCTAAGAATAATCAAATGAGAAATAAATATTTTAATGCCAGCTATTGGAGACAAGCAAAAGAAACCCCAACCAACCAACCAAAGTAACATAATTATGTACTACAATTACTCTAGTGTGGATGGGGGGAGATTGAGTAAAGATGGAGATAGTAAAGAAAAATAAAACAGAGAAACTCTTGGATTGTCTCCAGCATCATTAATCTGATTTGTCTGCACAGTTGTATTGCTTGGCATGGTGTCACTTTTTTAAAACTTGGGTACTTTTTGCATGTGTCTTGCTACCCAGACTTAAATCCAAAATATTGGGTGAAACCATCACCCTCTTTATCTGTTTAGCAAGAGAAAGGTTTTTAAGAAAAATAACTGTAAACAATATTTCATCTAAAGCTAGAGAATGCCACCCAAAACTTGCATGATAAGATTTCATATCAGAGACATTTGATTGATTTCATATCACAGACAATATTTGATTTCTTGCTTCCTTGCTATTAGAGTTGAACTCATTCAATCAGTTGAGTAAATATAAAACTAAGCAGTTATAAGTTTTATGACTAAAACCTATTGGTGACATCAAGAAACAGAGGGAAAGGGAAACAGCAATCCATACTTTCACAAAGAATGAATTTCTGTTTGATATTTTGTGACGGCTTAAAATGTACCTCAGAATATGGAATTTACCTCAGGATTGAGTATTTTAAAGGTATAAAATAGAGGGTTTATGCACTGCAAACTAAATTTGGGAACACAACCCAGGAGACTATGGAATGTTGGAGGAAAATGTCAGTGTGGCCAAATGTACAGAGAAGGTGTTCAAAAGGTTCTGTAGGTTCAACAGGTGAATGTTAAGAAGCATCAGTGGGGGCTTCTCTGAAATTTCATTTTTAATTAATTTCTCTCATGCCATAAATTCTGCAGAATCCAGACACTCCCCATAGTTCAAGATGAGTTTCACACTTAAAACATTCCTAACATGTGAACATCTTCCTCCCAGGGGTCTGCTTTAAAAACAAGTGGGTCAGTTCCTGAATAGGATGGAAAACAGTCACTTTGGAACAACAGCAGAAAGTATCATTCTTTTTTTGTCCAAAAGAGCCCTTCTCCAAGCCTCTGCACCACAATCACATGGGTCAGCATTAGCTGGGGCACCTCTGCTGGGTAAGCCACTGTTACCTGCACATAATTCCTTACTCCATCTCATTCCTGCTTCCAAGAAGCCCCTGGCAGTCCAGTACCTACTCTGATCACAAAATAACTTTGTTGTCTGATAAAGCCCTTTCATTTCTTCATAAATTAAGCCTTTGGTACAAAAGTTCCCCCTGCAAACAAAATAAGCACTTTACAGCAGGGATTTACCATCTGTAGAAGGTAAATGTCCAGTTCAAGTCTCCAGTGCTAGTTTTTAAATACAAACACACACACAAATGTACATCCATATATGCACACGGATATGTGTATGGATATAATGCATAAATGTATATATAAACACACACAGATATAAGCACATGTCCAGAGTCACATACATTTTAAATCCTACATTGCACTGACCTCAAGAATAACTAAGAGCTCTGCTTGTATAAACCTGCATCAGTAAAGCCTACCATGAAAACATTATTTATAAATACAGGATTAATTTTAGAAAAAGAAAATATTTTTTAAAAGATATAACCCCAAAATATCTCCAGACAGATTCTACATGAAGCTGGAATTGGAATGGGAAATATACATCAATCATTCAGAGTAAATATCAATTATGTATATTATCCCCCAAAATGGGAATTATGGGTGCAATAGCTCAGCATTCACCTTAAGGTGATTACAAACATTTTAGCCACCTTTAACAATGACCTGTGCCCTGACATCCTATTTTCCCCCTCTATTTCTGAATCACTATTCTCTTTTAAGTAAGAAAACATATGTTAATCACTTATAAAAAGTACAGCATTCAGAGAGCTGGACCAGCTGCTGAGGAAAGTGAAGGGCTGGATTACAGTTCACTGCCTCAGATGCTGGCAAAAGTAAATCAGACCCTAGAAAGTTAATGAGCCAGGTCATATATGTCTTAACTGGAAATTACTTTGAATGCCTAGCAGCATCTATGTCTATCCAGCACCAGTGACAGTGCTCACCTTTGTGCCAGCCTAAGCAACCTGGGAAGAAGCACCTTGACTCCTCCCTTTCCAATGTCCATCAGCCACACTGTTCTGGTCACAGAGCATCCCCAAAGCCACTTCTACCCTCCCATGCAATTCATCTGTTGCTCCATAGGCTCTGCTGAGCCCTGCAGCAGCATCTGGCCCCACTGCCCACCAGCACCTGAGCCACTGTAAGGCCTGGGCTGACCATTCTCACTGCAGCTCGGCTCAGCAGCCACAGGTAGGAGGTAGCATGTGGCTGTCACCCTGTACAGCTGGGCAGCAACAGGCACATCACAGCTTGGGCACCTCTGCTGGAGCCTCTGCAGTGCCAGCCACGAAGCAGAGGCTGACAGCTACCAGGCTGTGTCTGCCACACAGACCCAAGGGAGGAGGAGGAAAACATTCAGATGAGGATTTAAGATGCAGCCGGGTGTTTGTACTGAGCTCACAGCACTTACTGTGGGTAAAATACTTCTTCAGCATTTCTTTTAATAAAGAACTGATTTAGGTTTACAAAAGTAACTCAGCCTTTATACAATAATTCAATCATACATCTAAAACCCAGAGGAAAGGCAAAGCAGCAGGCACGTGTGAAAGCAGCAGGTGAGAAGAGGCAGAATGTTTGTGCTTGTCCTTGGGATTTCTTATCAGTATTGTTTCCAAGAAGCAGATAATTTATCTCTTTCCACTGATTATTTGAAGAACATCAGGATGCTAAAGCCTGTAGCTGCAGTCAGGTATCTAAATTTAGTCTGTGTTAATATCCCTCCACTGTTTTGTTGGGTTTTTTTTTCCTTCTCACACTCAAGAAGCAGAAGAGGAAAGGATATGTGTGAACCAGATGTGATCACTGTAATCACAGTATGAATGGGAGCTGACAGATGCTTTGATTCCAGGTTACACGAGACCCCACTAGAAGAAACAATTCCATCCCCCAAACAATGCAACCTGCCAGTGACAAGAGATAAACTGTTTGGGGAAATAAGCAACAGAGTGATAGGCACTAGTGGAGAACAAGTGTATACATTTAAACTGAAGACAAAATAGATCATGAATATACATGAGAAAAAATATAGGACACAGCCAGCACTATAAAGGCATCTGCTCTATGTCCCAGCATCACAGTCCTAAGACAAAGCAGAAATGAATTAAGAAAATGAAAAGCATCTGTAACCTGATTCAAGCAGATCCAGCAATGCAGAACTCACCTGCAGCTAAGCAACAACCAGATCTGCAACTGTACTTTTGAATGAAAAACTAATTTATTCCAGCTAGACCACTGTGCCAGCTCCCATGTAATCCCAGCAACTGACATGAAGCATTAGCTAGCTAAATGCTAACAGGCAATGGCAGTATTCTAAAAAACAAAATTAGAAGAAATCAATTAAAAAAATACTAGCATACACAACAGCTAATATGTTGCTGTGCTTTGGGTGCTGTTCAGCACCATGATGTTCTCCTAATTGAAAGAGAATTTTTAAAAGTCTTCATGATGGAAGAAGCTGAAACAAAGTAAGGACACACATCAAGGTGATGGGTACTTCTGGTCTGTCACAAATGCAAGTGCAGTGTTAAGTAGCCATAACTAGCTGTGCAGCTGCCTGCTAGCAGCATGGGGTCATCTGGAGGTTGTGAAACCTGTCTGAGAGTGAATAAATACTTAAATAACTAGTCTTGGCACACTGCACTGGATAATTGCAGCTGACAATCTTTTTCATGCCTTTATCCTCACAGGGCTGTGTGGGCATTATCCCAGCCTGCTGCACATCCCAAATCTGTGGTCTGCAACCCATGCATGAGGGCAATGCATTGCACTTACTATTATGATTATATTATTACTCACAGTCACAAGCCATCACCACAAACTACTACAGCACACATCAAGAAAGCAAAACCTGACAGCTTATATCACCTTTATAAAAGCCAGCAAAGGGGTATCTGCTATCAACATTTCAGTGGTTCACCTTCACATAAAAATTATTTATATGGAATTTTAAGCAAAGACTCCAGATATTTCAAGTTTTATTTCAAGTTTTAACAAATTCCTAAAGAGATGCTAGCACTAGAGCATTAGGTGGAGTGCAAACAAGGCAGAGCTGAGAGGAATAGAGATTTCCTAGTAATACCGGCAGTAGAGAGGGCAAGAAATAATTAATGAACTTCTCTTTCTTATGTACAAACCTTAGCTCTTAGTACTGAATTTAAAATTCTCATTTATACTTGTGCCTCATAGTTTTCCTTTCATCTCATCCTTCTCACTTGATGCAAAATTTTAAGGGATAATTTGTACTTCCTCCTC
>JANHGL010017420.1:20714-33395 GCA_024611195.1 Ceyx melanurus
TTATATTCTTTACTATCATATATTTTTAATCTTCACTCTTCAAAACGAAAAAACTTTATCTGTAGAATCACAATTTTTAAATTATTAAAACTAAAAATGGTTCAGATTCATGTTGTTATGGAAATAGGAAATTCAGTAAAGCATCAGTACAAACCCTTAGGATTTGGGCACAATTACCATGTCCTACTCTGACACAACACAGGTCCTCTTTATCCCACAGTAGGCACATGCTATGCATTATGAGGAGAATGCCAAGGAAATCCCCAATGCCTTGAAATGTGCATTTTTTTTCTATCTAAAACACCAAAACCAAGCCAACCTTTCTGCATTTGCATTGCTAAACTGTTCTAATCAAGAACATTTCATCTCAGCTTTGAGCTGGACAGCTTCATTTGAAGATTGGCTTCCCTTGGGATTAGCTGCTGGCCTGCAGGTAGCCTCATTAGTTGCCTCTTAATTTTCATCCCTGGATGATTCCAAACACGTGCCTGTGGCCTCACCTTCCTTACAGTAAGTCACATAGCAAAGTGAGTCAGCAAAATATACTTCACCTTTTTCCAGAGAAGCAAAGCTTGTATAAAAGAAATAAAATTGGCCATAATATTTCTTTTCTTACAAGTTTGGGGTTTTTTTGTTGCTTTTTTCCCTCTTCAGGTACAGATCAGATATGTATATTACATTCTGTCTTTATGTTACACAAAGACTTACAATCCATAAAAATCCACATTGAGAAATCTTAAAATCTTCCTAACAATGTGCCATTGTGTGCCTCATTACTGTATTTTTCTTTTCAGTTTAAGGTGTTTTCCCTAACTCTGAGGAGGCAAGGAGGATGTAATTAAACTGTTTTCATTAAGAGCACGACACAGTTCAACAGTTTGGTTTTTTTTATCTACACTTAATTCACTATCATTTTCCCTCCACTGCTGCATTATTCATGTATGTCACCCCCTTCTAATTCCTGTGACAAATACAATGGCAATGACTTTATTTAGGATGAGCATGTACAATATTAAGAGATGAAAAGTTAAAAGAGCTGCATCCCCTGGCTCTGCCTGATGTTCTGGCCAGGGCCAAGGCAAGGCAGGCAAGAGAACCTGGACATGGGTCTGGGGCCACACAGGCCATCCAGCACCAAAGCAAGTTACCACCTCATTAATGTCAGTGTGTTTCAGGGAGATGAAGGACTGTCACCAATAAGGGCAGAAAAGCACCCTCTGTCAGATTTTAGATCTACTGGCATAGGTTTATTTTACAGATTTTAAAGCATTACTTCAAAATGTAAGTGCCAAATACATATCATATTTTATTTAACCTTATTAACTTAAATATATCACACTAGATTAAATATTACACTACTCTAGCCACTACATAAAAAATATTTCCATATATTACAGCCTGGAATGATTTTTAACATTTCAGTCGAGAAGCGAAGCTAACAATGTAATTCCAGCTTTAATCCACTTTAAAGCACAAATTATTTCAATAATTTCTCTGTGTTTTCTGTGTGACTGGAATTACCCATTGTTCTAGCAGGTTGATTTTGGCAGTGCCTCTGCTACTTTGACTGTTCACAAGTTGTCTTGCAGTCTCAGATGGTGTCAGACCTGGAGACTCTATCTTATGCCAGCTGGAGTGAGAACATTGCTTTGATGTATAGAAATCCAGGTTTGAAAAGTCAGGGTGTGCTTGCAGTTTCCCTACAAACTACAATGGCAGCTGTGCTAGAGGTCATGAATATTACATAAGAGCTGTCCATGCATTCAAGCCAGCATCAGGAAGCCAAATTCCCATAGCAACACTCGCATAGATTTACTCATTGCTAAGAGATGCATCAGTTCAGCAGCAAGTGTACTTCTGCTACCCTGATTAGCCTGCAAGATATTATTACTTCAACTCTTCTTTTTTAAGATTGTGAATTTACTGATAAAATTCAACACTTCACTTGAATTTCAGGGCAGCCTTTATCACGTTTTCTAGGAGCAAAGAAATGTCAGACTAGCAAAAAGCAACCCTGATAGAGCTGAAATTCCCAATCACAATCAGCAGCACCTCTGAGATCCAATGTGGAAGGGAGAAGCAAGATGCTGCTGTTTTGTTTCTGCTATACAGGCTGCAGGACAGCAAGACCCAACTTCAGATAGGTTCAGCATCTTCTACAGTTGGCAAGTTCCAGCAGTTCCTTCAAAAAGCTGCTTTCAAGCTCTTATTACATATCAGTTAAGGATTACATTTTCTAAAAAACATCTGTGGCCTCCCTGCTGAAGTTTTTTTGGCCCAGTGAGGCTGGCTGCTGATGCAGTAGTGCATTATTTATGGACTTCATCCTCACCAAACCATCGGGTGCAAGGCTCAATGGTCTGAACTCCTGAATTCCTGAAGGACCCTTGTAAAACAGGTGGTGTAAATGGGCAGAGGCAAAGCTGGCAACGGAAAAGGAAACAGAATGGGAGACAGAAGGGAGGTAGGAAAATAAAAAACAAGGCAAAATGGAGGGGGAGAGTCAGAGAGAAAGGCAGATGGAAATGCAGCTCAGGTAGATCTGAGAAGGGATGTCAGTGGTGTGTTTAAATATGAGAAACAAAAATGGAAAACAGATGTTGAAAAATAGCAGATAGAATTAATTAAAAAAAAATAAAGACAAACTGGAATGACATGATAAACAAATGAAAACAAGTAAGATGAGCATGATTTTTACAAGTGGAATACTACTTAAAGATACAATACGGATGAAAGAAGGAAACAATCCCATGCCCTTTCACTGCTAAGACCCTCATGGTCCTAAATGCATCTCATGGGAAATATAAGAACACACAGCAAGAGCTCAAAGCTCATTTAGTATTTCCCTGCTAAATTGTCACTGTCTGCCAGGAGTATGGAGATAGAAAGAGTAGTCGTAACAAGTCCTAGAGCATATTACTCACAGGGTCATTTAACAGACAAACTGTAAAGAAAGCCAGTGAAGTCTTCAGGCAAAAAAGACTTTTGAAACATACTCTCCCTATTTACATATGACTTGCAGGGACCAATCCTTCTTTGAAGAAACAGAATAGGATGTTTAAGGCTGATTTGTAGAACTGAAAGTTTTGAGTGAGTGGCACAAGGAGCCATAGGCAAACTTCCATAAACATCTTCAGTAAGGACTCAAAGCTTGGACCCTATACACTAAAAATAAATCTTCAGGAAGAGAAAAAAGCACACGTCTAAATAGGATTAATCTGAAATATGCAAGCCCATCAAGTGCCTTTTATGGAAGACTGATTCTAAGTTATTTTTCCTGAAAAAATCCATTTTCTGCTGTTGTCAGGAAGACCTTGAGAAGAGGTCCGGCACTATATGTTAACACATTAAAAGCAGTAATGTGTGAGATGGCAGGCCTTTAAAGCTGAACAGCTTAGGAGTGTGTGCCATGAAGTAACTAAGAGCTTACCTTGGCTTTTTCCAGCTGTGCCTGGGCCTGTCGCTCTGCCTCTCTCCGCACTGCTTCCCTGTCTTCTTCCAGAGACACATCTGAATCGGATGGACGGCTGGTGTAGGAGTCCGCCGAACCCTGCCCAAGGAAAGCAGTCACAGTGTCACAGGTCGTTTCAGTGCTCAAAAGAATAAAGCCAAAAAGTAGAAGTGGTTATGCACCTTGCCTCTTCTCTTACTTCTGTATCCCTGCAAAGAGAATGATCGCCCAAAAGGGAAAGTCGCTTAGAAAAATTATGTCTAGGGAAATGTTTTCTTCTGGAGACTTCCCAAAAGTGCAGGTGTCTTCCCCGCTGTTTGATTTCCTGCACTGTCCCTGTGCTCTTATTTGCAAGCTTTTCAGCAAGTAGAGCCAGCTGCTCTGGAGAGTTTACAGCAGTGGTGCAGTGCAGGGCTGAAGGATGCACAGCAGCTTCGAGGATGGCTCCATAAAAATGAGAACTCTGAACAGTGACAGTATTATCAAGGAAACACAATTTTTATCATCAAAATGCAAATTAAGTATCAATAATTAACACTATACAATATCACTGCTAACAGATTTAACCTCTGCTATCCATTTTTTATTTCAGGGCAACCTCTTTACCTGACACACTTTCCCCATCAGAACGGCAAATGGCTCATATCCATCTCTGCCCTTCAGCAAAACATGCAAATGACCACAAATCAACTTCCAGCTAATAAAATCCGTCTGGACTCAACACATGTGCCCGTATCACCACAATGGAAGCGGCCACAATGCCAGAACAGCTCTATAAATAATGACAGCTCTGCTTTCCCCCTGCATCTCCCTGCATACAAAACAGAGTTTTGCTAATTCAATCGGAAGGAAAACAACTGTCCTCTCCTCACCATCTTTTCTCCTCTCCCTCTCTGCAACACATATAAACCACATGCTGACAACGAAAACGTTGGGCTTACACAGATATCAGAATTCTTCAGACGTCCTCCTTTGGCTCTTTTCAGAAGCCTGATCCAGGTGGCCTTCATTAGCCAGACAGCTCAGTTATTGTCCGCAGCGGCAGCGCCCGGCACTGATGGCAGGAAACATGTGCACACTGAGCACCGCAGAATCACTGCTCCTTTCCTATCCATGCTCTGCTCCGAGAGCCTTCCTGCTCTTCCCTCTGCCTTTCAAGCTTGCAGTCTCACTGCTTCCAAGTATTCTACTGCAAGTAAATGCTCAAATTTTCTCATGCCAGTAAAAAAGAAAATTAAAAAAAAAATAAATGCAAAGATAAAAAAAAAAAATGGAAAAAAGCTAAATCCACACCACCTCCAAAAAGCTGAACTTGAATGACAAAAATGTAAAATAAATCAGGCTTCAGGTAGATGTTGTGAGAGATGCTTCAGCTGATCATAAACTGAGATCGATCACAGAAAAATACCTCGGGCTTTTTCCTCTCTGTTTTGGGGGGTGGATTTGGCTGTTAAAAATAGTGCTTATAAGAGAACCTTTTAAAATCCTGTGCAAAATGTATTCAGTGACATTTGCAAGTGCAAAGTTCATTTCATCTCTTCCTAGATTGGCTGGGGGTGGGGTAACAGGCTGTTCCTGTCACTGGGCATGCTCCATATGTACAGCCTTTTACGCAGATGCTCACATCACACCGGCTCGGTAGCCTATGCCAGTTTGCCATTTTACATCTCAAGGGTAAACAGCTGGAGAGCTCAGGGTCCCTGCGAAACTGGAAGCGTCTCATTCCCATCATGTGTGTCTGCTGCCAGCCACGTTCCCCTCAGACTGGCTGCTGTCAGGCAGTGCCTCCCTCCCAAGCGCCCAGCTCCGTTCTCACAAAAAAACCTAAAGCCAAAACTACGCCTGTGGAGCAGGAATTTAACCCCCTAGATACTGCTGGTATTTTTCTGGCATCAGGGAAGAAGAAGGAAGCAAAGAAGAACTGCAGCATACCACTTCACACGTAAATACCAGATTCTGACACGCCACAAGCCAAACAAATCACTGAATGCCTATATTCTGCTTTTCAGGGTTACCCTCCATCCTCTCATCAACTGCCCGGGGAATCACATGCTGAAGTGATGGTTTTCTAGGGCATCTCCAATCCCCCGACAGACACGCAGCATTCTCATTGTAAGAGATCCAAGGAAAGACCAGCAGCTGTAGCTGGCTGCAGTGCCTGCCCCTGAGAGAAATTCCCAGCTAGAGTTGAGCCAGCACTCATGTGTGTGTGTCCCAGCCTGGCCCGGGGTCCTGCCCTGCTTTCTGCCTGCCTCACAACCAAGTCCTCCCAGCACAGGTGATGCAGCAGCCTACATCTACCCACTATTAGAGCAAACAACAGCTGTCACTGAACGAGAAGTTTAAAATACAGATAAATTTTAACTTTCGAAACGTTTTACTCTCTGCTTGAAGCCCACAATTATGACATCATAGAGTTTAATAAGCTGCCTTTGAATTGCCATGAATAAAACTACTGTATGAGGGATGTTTTGCTTACAGGAGTCCAAATACAGCTGCTCTGTCATTGTGATCTTCCAAAACTAAAATGCTTACTGACCTAAAGTAAAAAGAGAAGGAAATGAAAGAAGCCCCAACCTTTTCTTGTGTGTTGTTTTGGGGTTTTTTTTTTGTTTGTTTGGGTTTTTTCATCTTTTTGGTTTGTTTTGTTTTTGTTGCTTTCTGTTTTGTTGGTGGTGGCTTTTATCTTCTTTGCTTTTGTTAGCTTGTTTTGTTTACTTGTGGTTTTCTTTGCTTGTTCTGTTTGTTAGTTTGTGTTTGCTGTTTTGGTGATGTGTGTGTTTTGGTTTTGTTTGCTTGTTTAGTTTTTTTTGGTTTTTTTTAAATCTTGTCCATCAGCAAAATACTCAGGGGCCTTGTAATATCCCCAGAGCCTTTCAAATTTGGCTATTCTTTAAAATTTCCCTCTGCCACAACTTCTGACACAGTTCCCCAAAGGAACCAGTGGCAGCAAATGGGCAGAAGTTAGTGTAGAGTTTAAATCTATTAGGGTTGCCATTGTAGTGGTCTCTGGTCACAACCAGTGAGGTTAAAGCAGCATTAAGAAAAGCCAAGACTGTGATAACCACCCGTCCTCCAACACTCTGGGCTTCCCCAACACTCAAACCCCTTCAGAAAGGGCACATCCAAACCCTGACACACCACTGCTTCACTTCATAGAGTCGTAAACCTACCCCAAAACATATTTCTTATTTCCCAAATATCTCATTTCTTATTTCCCATATTTCATATTTCCCAAAACATGCCTTTCAATAACAAAGAAAGCAGCCACTACAGCTGAAACAGCAACTGCAGGACAGACAGAGGGGGTGTTTGCTTTCTACTGCACTTCCACAATGAATACATTCTTTTTAGCATATCGTCACTTAGGTACTACCATTCATTCTGCTGTTGAGAAGGGCTGCTGCCTAACTGGTCCTCAACATGTAAAAAAAAAAGTAATTTTGCTCTAAGAGGGCAAAATGCCTTTTGGGTCAGGCCAGAGTTGCTAAAAGTGGAATTTCATCTTCCAGGCCACAGAAATCATTGACAGTGCTGGTCATGTCTTGTGTTGGCCACAGTCCCAACACACGTCCAAAAAATCATGATGATTCAATTTCTTTTAATTATATTGACAAATTGCATGAATCAAACACAACATTGCATTTATTTTCCCAGTGGGATGGACATGATCATGTACATTTTCTGTTCAAAGCAAAAGTGGGGAGCTTCTTTGCTTCTCAAATATGGAAAAAAAAAATCAAAGCCTGACCTTCAGGCAATCCAGGAAAAGGGCGAGCATACAATTGCAATTAATTAATTCTATAAAGTACTTAATATTTTTCTACAAGCTGAGAATGTGTTCAACCACTTTAAGATAAAAAAATCCTCAATCACTATGATGAAACTACAATGGAAATACCTGGACTATTCAAAGAAAATAGGTCCAAGGGGATATGTATAATCCATTCATGCCAGCAAAGTAAACTACATTTCCTCCCTGGATTCACAAGTGTTTTTGGGAGAATGGTAAGGAGCTTTTCCCAGAGCTTGTGAAATGCACTCTTGCTGAAAATTTGCAGGTCTTTATCTTCTTACCCCGAAATATGGAAAAACTGCAGTAATTTATGTATGTAATACATGCTACTGTATCCTCCAATTCCTCATCTTTCATGGGGAAACTGCATAATACAAGTGAGATAAGTCACGTTAATAATTACCCCACCTATTTACTCTTTTTTCTTTTCCTCCTTACTTAGCAGATTTCCAAATCCAGTGTTTGAAAAATAATTTTCTGTTTTAATGACAAGCTTGACAAATATTTACCAACTATCTTACCACTTATTATATTAGAGTAGCTTCTATGACATATTATTACAACATGAACCCACTGCTAGTGCTCATGTGTGATCATATTTGAGCTCCTGTTTCTTCAAGACCATACATGTCTTATCTTCTTTAGTACTGTAGAAGTGTATCATCTTCCAGAGACTGGGTCCTTCAGGTAAAAGTTTTTAATTAGTTTCCATTACTTGCATATAAATAGTTAAATTAGGTGGTGCCTTTAGATCTTTTATATTTTCTTGTTAGTCTTCTGTACCCACATTTAACTTTGATCAGGAGTACAGCTGGAGCTTAAGTACAGATTTTGACTGCAGTGTCATACTCAGTGTAAGATCTGTTGATGTGTTTGGTCTGTTATTGTAATAAATTCTCTCTGGGTTAATAATATAACTACAATTACACATGCAAATTCAGTCATGGCCTTTATATTATGTCTCTCTTAAGAGGAACATATTCAATAAGAGGAACAATTCATTTCAATATTCATAATTTATACTGTGATATTGCTAAGTGATTTTCTTCTAATCTTGTTGAAATTATAAGAACGATATCACATGTCCTGGATTTGAGATGGTATATTATGTCTTTCTGATGTGCTCTTACTTCTTGAGAGCTATAAACTAAGGTAATAGAAAAAAATGTCGGAAGGTTACTTCCATTAATTTTCTATTTCATTTGAAATGTTTAAAACTGATTCAGAACAAAGGCAAAATAAGAAATATTGAAGTTTAGTATGAAGAGAAACTGCTGATATTGGTGAATTATATTATGCCAACAGGGACTATAGATTGTCCTGTTTCATCATAAACTGTACAATCTAAAATGTATGAGCCACACAATTAGAAAATTAGAAGCACTCCCATAAATACACCATCAGTAGGGAACTCAGTCTGGCAGAGTGGCCACAGCTGGTGAACGTGAACATTTCTAATTTATGAAGTTTTCCTCCAGGTATCTAAGCAAAGGCATTTTTTTGAATGACATTGAATAAAGCACAAAATGCTGCTCTAAGAATGCTGTAAAATGTATTTATATTGAAGTTCATTATTTGAGGGTATAAAGTTTAATGGTGAAAAAAAGAATTCAAATTAATTGTTTGGCACTTATATTTGGTACGGATGATAAACTAAAGAAACACATTCTAACAAAGGGAAAAAGGAAAGATCCAGTGCATTCAGTAAGGGCCTATCGTGCAGGAATTGTTGACCCCTGGCATAAGGGCCACGGTCATTTCACAGCCTGGCAACTGCCAAGCCTCGGCCGATGCTCTCCCAGGGCCTTGGCACAGGCCCTGCAGCACTTGGCTATCGGCCCGCGGCCCACACATTTACACTTCAGGGTTGTAAAACTGTGCTCTCCCAAAACTGCTGTGAAAGGAGGGCTAGCAGATCCTCCAGGAATCACTGAAATCATCTGCTCTATCTGCATTTAAAAAAACAAATCTAGTGTTGATTTTTTTTTCCCCTTGTTCCTGTCAGAGGTAACTGGGCACTGCTGTGGCGGCTACAGCCACGGAGGACGTTCAGAGAACAGGATGAGTGAAATTTTAGAACAGCTGGGAGCTTTAGGGTGGCAATGTGATTAAAAAGGAGATTATATAGGAAATCAGTCTTCTCTTTACCCTTAACATGACTTTGGCAAGCTTGATCACAGCACCCAGCTCAATATTACAGGTTTCCAAGGTGCTAAGCCAACTGACAGCTGGATGAAAGCAGGTTTTTAGAACAGCCCTTAGGTTTGCAGAAACCTAGATTTTGGTGTTCATGAACCAGGTAAACAGCTGTACCAGGTACTTTAAAAGGGAAAAACAAAACAACAAAAAACAAAGTACCCCCACTCCTCCAGAAAAAAAGAACCCCACACATTTGCACTCACGTTTCACGTTGGCACAAATGTTTGCTTTCCCGTGGTTTTACTAAGTAGCACAAGTAGGTATTTTTATAGGAAAAATAGTCTTTTCATGGCCACTTTTCAGAAAAAAACTTTGGCAATATACAAATTGTTTCCAGAAGGGCAGCTGCAGAGCTCAGACAGCAAACAGACAAACAAATGGACTCCTTGGAATCAGCTTTTCCCAAATCCCTGGAAAGCTCTTGTGTGCTGTGATTTACTACTTTTTTTGCAAAAAACATCTAAGAGGGAAAATTACGTGAAGCCCTATGGTACTAGTCACTGTACAGTCACAAAGTGAATGACAAAACCTGCTTAAAAGAACCTGAAGTCCAAAGGATGAGAGAATATGAGCAGAAAAAAAAAAAAAAAAAGTAGTAAGAAAGGGCTCAAGGTAACGATGCAATCAAAAATAAAGCATTTTTAAATATTCGATAGCAGCATTATGACTCATCCCTTGCATAACCATGGTGGGCTGTTGTTTAAGTAAATTTTCTATATGTATTATAGCAGAGATTAGTTCTGTGAAAGCCTCTGAAGGAGGATAATCTGGTAGCTCTGTATATTCTGACAGGGAGACTCTCACACTTATGAAACAAGAGAGTGCTTCTGAGGAAGAGGGCAATGATAGGAATATAAAGAGGTCTCCTAGCTTATAAAAATAAGTATCAACAATATCATCACATAATGGAGAACTTGAAAAACAAACAAAAAACTTCCCAAACTAAAGGGAAAAAAAAAAAAGGATTTGATTTTTCAAGACAATTAATTGGATCTGGAGGATGGGATTAAATTATTAATGATTTTGAGCTGTAAGAAAAAGTCAGAGAAATGACAGAGCTAAGATGTTGCCAGTGGAACAACTCAGAGACAGGTGTCAAAGGAAGAAAAATACACCAAGGAAATGATTGCAAGCTGCATGAACCTGAATCATCTCACTTTTGTCTCAGACTGTCAGCACAAACATAGATATTAACACAACTTGGTTGACTCATAATAACTTTTTAAAGCCCTGGAAACTTGATGTTATGTCTAAACCCTTCAGCAAAGGTAAACCTCTATTATTATTAGCACCAATAAACTGACCTGTGGTGGTGTTCAGAAGCAGGTAAAAACCTGAAGGTTTTCAGGAAAAGTGAAAATATCTGTTTCAACTGCATTAATTAATCAACAGCAGCAAACACAAAAGAATGATTTTAAATTTCAGGAAGACAACTCAGAAAAAAGGATTTAGAATGTAAAATGCTATGTGTCAAGAAAAGAGCACAGAGAGGAAGAAAAAGATTAGGTCAGTCACAAAATTACAAGGGCTCAATCAGAAAGAGGAAAAAGGAAAGCACATCTGGGATGACAACAAGGAAACAGCAAGACAAATAGAAAAGGAAAGATTTTGAAGGAAAGCATGGCAACCATCATCTCAATTTGTCTCAGCTCAGTTAAAAGTGCCAATTTAGATTCTCTGTTCCAGATCTTCAGCATATTTTTATCTGGGATTTTGGTTCAAGTCATTAAGATTTTCTGCATACTTAAAAATAACTTCCTTGAAAATTCTGCATGAAATTCTGTTAGCAATGGAGAATTATGAAGGAACAAAAAAAAATATTCCTTGTGTTTTATCAAATTATCTCTATATGTACAATCTCTACTTGGTTTTAAAATGTGACTTTTTAATCTACTCCAAGGATCAAATGGAAGGCTTGAGGGTTGTTTGCTTGTTGGTTTTTAATCCATTAAAAATGTTGAAGTATATACAATGAAGTAATCTCTATTTTACTATCTCAAATGTAACAACTGTTTTAATACATATTTTTGCTTCCTACCTACCCTTCATTTCTATACAGTAAATATAGTATTCATATTTTTAAATTATTACCTTTTTTCCACATATCTGAGCTATTTTGGCAAGCATGTGCTCTGAAGAAAATGCTGTCGTGTGCTAGTTCTCTACAATACTTTACAACCTCTGGTAAGTTTATTTCCCAGCCCATCTTCTACTGAAAGCTTAATTGTCAAGTCATGATCTTTTGTTAACAGCAATCACTGACTGTCATGACATAAACCACTGCAATCTGCTCACTGCTTACATTAGGAAAGGTTTTCTTACCAACACCTTTGTTAAATTACAGACAGTGAAGACTAAGAAATTTATTAATTAAATTCTCCAAACACAGGCTCACTGAAAGCTCAAACTTGTCAAACAGTGGCTCATTTGTGACTCAGCCCAGGTATATCTGGCAGATGCAATCACCCTTCAGACATCTGCATCCTTGCTCTCTCTGATACTACCAGAAACACCAAGTGAGCAGCTTTCACATTGCCTGAAAAAAATACACAAAATACACAAATCCTCATCAGTAAATGTAAGCTTGGTTTCCAAGGATGTTAGAAATCCTTGTGGTTTCAGGTGTTAGTCCTTTGTTCCAGCTTTCCTGTCACATCCACTGCTTGACAAGCATCAGGACTGCTTCTTAATACTCATTACCTATTCTTCAGATACAGCATAAACCAAAGCAAACTACTTGCAGATTTCTCAAGAAGATGAGGGTCCTTACACTAATTTAGATATTAGAATTATTCTCAACTGATGTCAAGAATAAAACACTCCATAATACTTCCACATTAATGTAAAAGTTTCTGGAAGGGACTTTTGTCCTATTTGTCTATTATATATAAAAATCAAAATCTTAAGAATTCTCTCTATCCAACATATATCTTCACAGTTTTTGTTCTAAAATGAAAATACACCAATTAGTGTATATATAGAATGATGTCAACTGTTGACACCCACTGGCTCTTTTAGATTTGATCCGAAAAAATACCTAACCTAGCACATCATAGAATCATAGAATCATTTGGCTGGAAGAGACCTTTAAGATCACCAAGTCCAACCATTAACCCTACATTGCCAGTGTCCCTAAACCATGTCCCCCAGCACCACATCCACACGGGTTTGAAACACTGCCAGGGATGGGGACTCCACCACCTCCCTGGGCAGCCCATTCCAATGCCTAACCACC